>ML110153.1:76748-115117 GCA_003697995.1 Taxidea taxus jeffersonii | reverse complement strand
TGTCTCAGATCCCACAAGCTGGGGGCAGAGCTGAGGTTTCAATCAAGATCTGTATTTCTCTTACCTACTTTAGTAAGCCTCTTCTCCGCAAGTCAGAAAAAGATTGGATTTTCTTTTTTTTTTTTTTTAAAGATTTTATTTATTTATTTGACAAAGATCATAAGTAGGCGGAGAGGCAGGCAGAGAGAGAGAGGAGGAAGCAGGCTCCCTGCTGAGCAGAGAGCCTGATGCGGGGCTCGATCCCAGGACCCTGGGATCATGACCCGAGCCGAAGGCAGAGGCTTTAACCCACTGAGCCACCCAGGCGCCCCAAAAGATTGGATTTTCATCTGAGCTTTTTTCTCTTTTGAGTCCCATGTCCTTGGACAAGTTGACAGAATTCAGTGAATGCTCATTGAGTAGAGCCTCTGACTGGGCGTGGGGCAGGCAGGAAAGGCAAAGACTGAAAAACAGAAGGCGGGGCGGGGGGGCAAGGTCTCTGGCCTCGGCTGTGACACCCACCGAGCAGTGAGCAGCTTCTTTCTGTCATGGATGGAGTGCGTCAGATGTGCGAGCTAGGCTAGGTTTTGGGGGAAGGGTCCTTCCAAGCTCCTATATGGTGATCCTGTGCTAGTAGTAGTCTGGAATCCCAGGAAGGTGGTGCACACCTCTCCTGGTTGCACATCTGGGCTTTCTCAGCGTCAAAGGTAACCTGTCTCACACTTCAGAAATGTTCTCTGAAGTTTACCATCTGTCAAAAGTTCTTTCTATCTCCTCTAATCACTGTTTTTGGCACAACTCTCTGATTTAATCCATATGCCCACAAATTGAGTGAGGTGTGATTGTTATTACCATTTAGACAGTGGGAAAATGGGGGTGCAGTGATTTTAGCCCCAGTGCAGTGTCATAGAACCAGTACAAGACCAAGTTGGCCCTTCCCCTAGAATAGTCGGTGCAACAGCTGCTGCTTCCTCATACAGACCCTGGGAGTTGCTCAAGCCCAGGGAGAAGCTGGCTTGCCTGAGAAGGCAAGACCTGGGGTTCCCAAAATACGATTTGAAGATGCTCAAGAGGGTCACAGATCATCTGCTTCCCAACAGACCATTTGGTATTTGTCACACTAGATCTTCTCTTTGTTCTTGTGACCTTGTCTGTGAGTCAGTCCTTGACACATGGTAAGACAAACGAGCATGAAATGGAATCATTCAGGTGATCTTTTGGAACCTCTGAGATGCCTGTTTCATGACATAGGGACACTTAGTCTCCCTGAAGCCCATCTGTCTTGGGCCAGGAGATGAGTGGAGCCTTCGGCCCCATCTGCAGAAGACAGATGTCCTCACCACTTAGATGATGTCACTCACATTTCCTGAACCTCTACCACCTCTCACACCTGACAGGTGGTCATCATACCTCATAACAAGCCATATTCCTCCCCTCATAGAGAAATGAGATGGAAGCCAGGCTCTTCATTCCCCCCGCTGAAGAGCTTTAAGATGGCATCTTTGCAACAAAAAAACCTCTGGGTAGCCAAATAAGAATAGATTTTTGACAAAATAGAGTTAGTGGATATCACAGTGCTAGTTGGCAACCAATTCTAGTTGGCCATTTGGACTAAAATGGTGTGGTTTCCTTTCACAGGTTGGAGCATGTAGACATCATATTTTTCTCACATCGCTTGTATCCAGAACCCCACAGAGGGCCGTGGGCCCAGGTAGCAAGTGTAGAAGTAACCTTAGCACCACACCGCAGGTAATGGAAAGGTCTGGTGCCATTCTTACTGCTGACCCCTTTCCTCCTCCCGTAACCTAACTGCCATCCAATTTCCCCAGGAAAATCTTTTTTCTTTTTGCTTCACTCTGAAAGCAGAGCCCTATCCTGGTCAGGCATCTCCAGGGCACACACACTCATGCACAAAAGGAATGTGGTGATTTCCAAGTGAGATCAGATTATTCCTAAAAGTTCCCAGACTTTCCATTCAGAAATGTTGCAAAAAATCATTCTCCTCATCCTTCTTTATTTTTTTTTATAAAGTTTTTATTTATTTGACAGAGAGAGATCACAAGTAGGCAGAGAGAGGGGGAGAAGCAGGCTCCCCGCCAAGCAGAGAGCCCGACGTGGGGCTTGATCGCAGGACCCTAAGACCATGACCTGAGCTGAAGGCAGAGGCTTAACCCACTGAGCCACCCCTGCGCCCCCATCCTTCTTTAATTATACATAAAATTGTTCTTTGTCAGGTAACAATATTCACAAGAAGGAAAAAACAAAGTCATTTTCAATACGTTGTGTTTCTTATGGATTTAGTTTCTACTCTGGTTAAGAGTATTACTTTTCAACCGTGTTCTAATGCAATTATATGGTATTTTAACAACCCTCCAGTTTTTGTGGGCTAGCCGGGGCATCTAACGACCATTTGGGGCATTATGTCCTGGGGAATATGGGTTCTGCATTCAAAGAGCCAATTTACAAATTATTCTTAAGAAGATGGTTTATTTGCTGTTGTACTTTGAAACATAGAATTCAGTTTCTTCTTTGATGTGGAAATTAAGGAATCAATTCTGGAAAGTTTTAGGTTTTGCTCCAGTGTGGTGATAGACACGTTTCCCCCTTCTCTCTACGGACCCCGAGAGGGGAGATGCCATCTGGGCCAGCTCTTGCGATCGCCCCACAGGACACCCCTAGAATGAGCTGTTCTGTATTCATACACCTGTGTAACATCATCTGTACTGAGATGTAGTAAGATCCAGCCCCTCAGCAAATTCCCCGGGGCAGTCTGGGGCCAGTCAGCACCCTCCCTCCAGAGGTCACCACTATTCTGATCTCTTTTAACTTAGTTTTCCACTCATTCGCTCAGAAAGTCTTATGGCACAGTATAATTAACAAACAATAAATCGTATAGGTTTCAAGTGTTAATTTCAATGTGTTGTAACAATATGCACCTGTGTAATTCTCACACGAAATACAATACAGAAATCTCTGTCAGAAGCTCCTTGTACCCCTTCTGATAAACTGTCTCCCCAGTTCCAGCAAACACTGTCTGATCTCTAACACTGCACCATAGTTTTGCTTGTTCTTGAAGTTCCTTTGGATGGAATCCTACAGTTCTTACTCTTCAGCACTTGGCTTCTTTTACTTGATATAATAATCTTGAAATTCGTCTAGATTGCTGTGTCTACTAGTAGTTAATTATTTTTCCCCATTACAAAAAGCTTTATTGGCTCCAATTCTTAAATACAGAAGCTAACACTGAAACAATAAAGATTTCAAGGACATATAATGAGATCCCAGTCATTTGAAGCCCTGACACACACACCACAGGTTTTCTGTTCATTGATTTTGTTTCATTTTTAAATTGTAAAATACTCATAACAAAACATTTCCATTTAAACAATTTTTAAGTGCAAAATGCAGTGGCTTAAGTACATTCACAGTGTTTTGGGTTTTTTGTTTTTTAAAGATTTTATTTATTTATTTGACAAACAGAGATCACAAGTAGGCAGAGAGGCAGGCAGAGGTGGGGGGGACAGGCTCCCTGCTCAGCAGAGAGCCCGATGTGGGCCTCGATCCCAGGACTCTGAGGTCATGATCTGAGCGGAAGGCAGAGGCTTAACCCAGGCAGAGCTTAACGCAGGAGCTACCCAGGCACCCCACATTCATAGTGTTTTGCTACCATCAACACTATACATCTCCAGACTTTTTCATCATCCCAAATGGAAACTCTGTCCCCATTGAACACTAATTCCCCATTACCCACCTGTCCCCCCGACCCCGTTTCTGGTAACCTCTATTTGACTTTGTGTCTCAATAATTTGCCTGTTCTAAGTACTTCCTATAGTGGAATCATATATTTGTCTTTTTGTGTCTAGCATACTGTACTTAGCTGTGTTTTCAAGGTACATTCATATAGCATGTGTCAGAATTTCATTTCTTTTTTAAGGCTGAGTTAATATTCTACCATATGTGTAGACCACACTTTGTTTACCCATTCATCTGTTGATGGACATTTGGGTTGTTTCTTCCTTTTCGTTACAGTGAATAAGTAAATTTTCTTTAATTGGTTAATATTTCGTTGTCTGAACATACCACAGTTTTGTCCATTCTCCTCTTGATGGACATGGGGTCCAGTTTTTTGCTTTTGTTAATAAGGTTGCTTTGAACATTCTTCTGGGGTTTTTCACAAAAAAAACTGTGAACATTTGTTTTTATTTGTCTTGGGTCGATACATAGCAGAATTGCTGTATACTAGGGTAGATATACGTTTAACTTAATCAGAAACTTCCAAACAATTCTTAAAAGTGGTTGTGCCATTTAGCTCCCCACCAGCAATGTGTGAGAATTCCCACTGTTTCACATCTTTGCTAAGTTTATTATCTTTTTGACTTTAGCATTCCACTGAAAGTGGAGTGGTATCTCACTATGGCTTTATTTCTTCTTTCCTTGATAATTCATGATGTTGAGGATCATTTTATGTGCTTATTTTCTGTTTCTTCATTGATGAAGTAATGGCTCAGATGGTTTGCTCATTTTAAAAACTGGATTGTTCATCTCTTAATTATGAATTTCTTCCCTTATATGTTATAGGTATGAGCCTTTTGTCATCTACATGTGAATAGTGAATACTTTTTTCCCAATCTGTGGCTTGTCAATTCATTTTCTTAATGGTATCTTTTAAAAATCAGGAAATTTTAAGTTTGATGGAGCACAATGTAACATTTTTTTTCATGGTTATGGCCAGTGCTTTTTGTGGCAAATAAATCTTAGCTACCTCAAGGTTATAAAGATACTCTATATTTCCTCTGGAAGTATGATGGTTCTAGGTTTTCAAACTGCTCTTTTTAATCTTAATTTTTTAAAAACAAATTTCAAAGATTTTATGTATTTGAGAGAAAGTGCATGTGCACATGCGTGCACGAGTTGGGGGGATGAGCAGAGGGAGAGGGAGAAGCAGACTCCCCACTGAGCAGGGAGTCCAGTGTGGGGCTCCATCCCAGTACTATGAGATCATGACCTGAGCCGAAGGCAGACACTGAGCTGACTGAGCCACCTAAGCACCCTTTTAGTCTTAAATTTGATCTTATTTTTCAGAAAGTTTATTTAAAAAATTTCCAAATAAACTTGAAGGAATTTTCAGTTAAGGCCCCTTTATCCCCCACCTAGGTTTTATGATTAACATTTTGCTACATTTATTTATTTATTTGAAGATTTTATTTATTTGTTTTAGAGAGAGAGAGAGCTTGAACGAGTGAGGGGGAGAGGCAGAAGGAGGGGAAGAGAGAGAAGCTCAGGCAGACACCCTGCTGAGCATGGAGCCCAATGCGGAGCTCAAACCCTTGACCCTGAGATCATGACCTGAGTGCTGATACCAAAAGTGGGACCCTTAACTGACTGAGCCAGCCAGGTACCCTGTTTTGCTACATTTAATTTATTTTTTATGTAAGACTAAGAAAGAGGTTAAGATTTATTTTTTCCCCATATGAATATCTAGCTCTTTGTTTAAAAGACTATTATTTTTCCCCATTGGATTTCTTTGGCATCTTGCTAAAAAATCAATTAATTGTATATGTGTAAGGTCTATTTCTGGTATTGCTATTCTGTTCTATTATTTGTCTCTTCTTACACCAACATCCCACTATCTTGAATACTGAAGTTGTATAGTGAGTCCTGAAATCAGGTAGTCAAAAGTCTTCCAACTTTGTTTTTTATTCCCAAAATTGCTTTGGCTGTCTTAGATCATCTATGTGTCCATGTAAGTTTTCGAATCAGCCTATTTACTCAAAAGAGGCTACTTATATTTACTATAGATTATGTTAAATCTATAGATTAATTTAGGCATGGTAGACATCTTAAACAATTACGGAGTCTTCCAATTCATGAATAGAGTATGTCGCTTCATTTGCTTAGGACTACTTTATTTTTTTAAAAGATCTTATTTATTTATTTGAAAGAGAGATCATGAGTGGTAGAGGGGCAGAAGGAGAGGACAAGCAGACGCCCCACTGAGTAGGGAGAGCCCCACCTGGGGTTCAATCCCAGGACTTCAATATCATGACCTGAGCCAAAGGCAGATGTTTAACTGACTGAGCTATTCAGGTGCCCCTGCTTAGGACTACTTTAATTTTGCAGAGCAATATACTGTAATTTTCTGTTTGTAGTTCTCAAATACTTTTGTTAGATTTATTCTTGGGTATATGATTTTGGCTAGTATTTTTATACTATTATAAATTTTGTTTGGGAAATTCATTTTCCAGTTGACTTTTTGTCCTGAAATTTTGCTAAATTCACTTATTCTAGTAATTTTAAAATTGACTCTGTACAATTTTTAAAAACAGCTTTACTGAGATATAATTCACATACCATTCAATTTAAAACATAAAGACTTATATTCAGAGTTTTGCAGCCATCACCTCAGTTAATTTTTAGAACATTTTTATCACCCCCAAAAGAAACTCTGTATTCATTAGCAGTCACCACCTATCATTCTTCTGCTCCCACCTCCCAGCCTTGAACAACCACTAATCTACTATTTTTAAAAAAGATTTAATTAATTTATTTGAGAGAGAGAGAGAACATGGTGGGGGGCAGAGGAGAGGGAGCGGATCTCAAGCAGACTCCAAGTTGAGTGCCAAGCCCTACATGGGGTTCAATCTCATGACCTGAGCTGAAATCAAGATTCAGGCACTTAACCAACTGAGCCATCCAGGTGTCCCTTACTTTTTTTCTCTAAGAATTTGCCTATTCTGAACATCTCATGTAAATAGAATGATACAATGTGTGGTCTTTTGTGACTGATTGGTGTCTTTTATGTAATATATGTATATGTATGTGTGTGTATATATATATTTGTGTGTGTGTGTATTTTTAAGGTTCATACATGTTGTGTAATGTTTCAGTCATTTTTATGGCTGAATAATATTCTGTTGTATGGATGCAACACACTGTCCATTCATCAGTTGATGGATTTGGGTTATTTCCACTTTTCCCCTATAATGAATAATGCTGCTATGAACATTCATGTTCAAGTTTTTGTGTATCCTTTGGATATATGCTTAAGAACTGCTAAGTCAGGGGCGCCTGCGTGGCTCAGTGGGTTAAAGCCTCTGCCTTCAGCTCGGGTCATGATCTCAGGGTCCTGGGATCGAGTCCTGCATCGGGCTCTCTGCTCGGCGGGGAGCCTGCTTCCTCCTCTCTCTCTCTCTGCCTGCCTCTCTGCCTGCTTGTGATCTCTGTCTGTCAAATGAATAAATAAAAAATCTTAAAAAAAAAAAAGAACTGCTAAGTCATATAGTGAGTTTGTGTTTTATTTTTTGAAAAACTACCAGACTATTTTCCAAAGTGGCTGCATCATTTTAAATTCTAATTAACAAGGTATGAGGGTTCAGATTTGTCCACATTCCTGTGATTATCTGTCTTTTTGATTATAGCCATGCTAATGGGTGTGAAGTATATCGAATTTTGGTTTTGATTTGATGACTAGTAATGTAGAGCATCTTTTCATGTGCTTTTGGTCATTTTGATATCTTCTTTGTAAAACAGTTCATTCATGTATTTTGCCCATTTAAAAATTGTGATATTTGCCTTTTTATTATTGAGTTGTAAGGATATTTTAAAATATTTTGGATATAAGCCCTTTATCAGATACATGATTTGAAAACATACTCTTTGTTGTTCACTTTCTTGATCATACTCTTTGAAGCACAAAACTTTGTAATTTTGATGAAGTCAATTTATCTATTTTTTGGTTCTGCTATTTGTGCTTTTGATATTGTGTCTAAAAGCCATAGGGTTTTGCAATCAGAAAATCCTATTTTCTGCTTCTTTTCTCAATATTTATGCCTTTTATTTCTTTTTCTTGATTTTTTGCACGGGCTGGGACCTCTCCTATAGTGCTGAATAAAATTGGTGAGAACATAAATCCTTGCTTTATTACCTATCTTAGGGGAAAGGGGCTTAATATGTTATTACGTGTGATGTTAGGTCTTCTATCACAATGAAGAAGTTTCTTCCTACTCTCGCTTGCTGAGAATTTTTTAAAAAATCAAGAATGGATGTTGAATTGTGTCAAAGGTAATTTTTGGATCTACTGAGATGCTTACTAATGTTTTGGGCTGGAGTACTCTTTAAAGTAAGAGAACTGACTGCATTTTTCCCAGAACTAGAACAAGTAATCCTAACATTTGTATGGAAACACAAAAGACCCTGAATAACTTTTAAAAATATTGAAAAAGAAAAACAAATCTGGAGATGTAGCAACTCCAGATTTCAAGTTGTATTACAAAGCCATGGTAATCAAAACAGTATGGGACTGTCACAGAAAACACATATAGAGCAGTGGAACAGGCTAGGAAGCCCAGAAATAAACCTGTGATTTATTTACATGGTCAGTTCAGTTAACCTTTGACAAAGGAGGCAATAATATGCAATGGGAAAAAGTTTCTTCAACAAATGGTGCTGGGAAAACTGGACAGCTACATGCAAAATAACGAAACCGGACCACTTTCTCACACCACGCACAAACATAAACTCAAAATAGATTAAGGATCTAAATGTGAGACCTGAAACCATAAAAATCCTAGAAGAGAACACAAGCAGTGATTTTTTTCTGACGTAGGTCATAACAACATTTTTCTAGATATGTCTCCTGAGGCAAGAGGAGGAAAAGCAAAAATAAAGTATTGGGACTCCATCAAAATGAAAAGCTCCTGCACAGTGAAGAAAACAACCAACAAAACTAAAAGACAGCTTACTGAATGGGAGGAGATATTTGCAAATGACATATTTAATAAAGGGCTGATATCCAAAATATATAAAGAACTTACACAACTCAACACCAGAAAGCACAAATAATCCAATTTAAAAATGAACAGAAGATATGAGCAGACATTTCTCCAAAGAAGACATCCATATGGCCAATAGACACATGAAAAGATGCCTGGCATCACTCACCATCCAAGAAATGCAAATCAAAACCCCTATGAGATATTACCACACACCTGTCAGAATGGCTAAAATAAAAAACACAAGAGACAACAGTGTTGATGAGGATGTGGAGAAAAAGAAACCCTTTGTGCATTGTTGGTGGGAATGCAAACTGAAGCAGCCACTGAGGAATATATGTGGAGGTTCCTCAAAAAATTAAAAACAGTCATTGCACTACTGGGTATTTACCCAAAGAATACAAAAACACTAGTTTGAAGGGATATATGTACCTCTGTGTTTATAACAGCATTATTTACAGTAACCAAATTATGGAAGCAGCCCAAGTGTCCATTGATAGATGAGTAGAAAAAGAAGATATGGTGTGTGTGTGTGTGTGTGTGTGTGTGTGTGTGTGTGTGTATTCACCACACTCACACAATGGAATAGTATTCAGCCACAAAAAGAATGAAATCCTGCTATTTGCAAAAACATGGGTAGATATAGAGAGTATAATGTTAAGTGAAATAAGGCAGTCAGAGAAAAACAAATAGCATCTGATTTCACTTATATGTGGAACTTAAAAAACAAAGCAAACAAAGGGGAGGTGGAGAAAGAGACAAACCAAAAATTCAGACTCTTAACTACAGAGAAAAAACAGGTGGTTACCAGAAGGGAGGTGGGTGAGGGAATGGTTGAAATAGGTGAAGGGGTTTAAGAGTATCTTTTTTTTTTTTTTAAGATTTTATTTATTTATTTGACAGAGATCACAAGTAGGCAGAGAGGCAGGCAGAGAGAGAGAGGGGGAAGCAGGCTCCCTGCGGAGCAGAGAGCCCGATGTAGGGCTCAATCCCAGGACTCTGGGATCACAACCCGAGCCGAAGGCAGAGGCTTTAACCCACTGAGCCACCCAGGCGCCCCGGTTTAAGAGTATCTTAATGAGCACTGAATAATGTATGGAATTGCTGAATCACTGTCTTGTATACCTGAAACTAATATAACACTGTGTGTTAACTACACTAGAAGAAAAGTAAAATTGGGACGCCTGGGTGGCTCAGTTGGTTAAGCGGCTGCCTTCGGCTCAGGTCATGATCCCAGTGTGCTGGGATCGAGTCCCACATCGGGCTCCTTGCTCGGCAGGGAGCCTGCTTCTCCCTCTGCCTCTGCCTGCCACTCTGTCTGCCTGTGCTCACTCTCTCTCTCACTATAACAAGTAAAAATAAAATCTTTAAAAAAAAAAAAAAAGTAAAATTAATAGATAAAGTAAGGCAGCTGGGTATTTACCCAAAGAATACAGAAACACTAATTCAAAAGGATTTATGTGCTCCTGTGTTTATTGTAACAATATTTACAAGAGCCAAGATATGGAAGCAACCTAAGTGTTCATGGATAAAGGAATGGTTAGAGAAGATGTGGTACACACACATACACATACACACACACACACCAGAATATTACTCAGACATAAAAAAGAATGAGATTTTTGCCATTTGTGATGACATGGATAAACCAAGAAGGTATTATGCTAAGTGAAATATAAATATCATATGAAAGAAAAATACCATATGACTTCACTTATATATAGAATCCAAAAGAACAAAGCAAATGAACAAACAAACAAGAAGCTAAAACACCCATAAATACAGAGAACAAACTGGTGGTTGCCAGAAAGAAGGAGGGTTGGGGGATGGGCAAAATAGGTGAAGGGGAATGGAAGGTATATTTGATTCTTTTTTGTTTCCTTGTCTCCACTTAAATTCCCCATTTATTCACACACATTAGTTCATCTTTTGGATTATAATTCTTAGCATCGTTACCATAGCTATCTCAATATTCTTGTTTGATTTTCCCAACATCTGGGCCATCTTTAGGTTTGCTTCCTGCCCATTTTCTCTGTGGACCATGGATCACACTTCTTGCTTTTTCATATGACTTGTTATCTTTGGTTGTATGCTAAACATTTTATATTAAAGAACATAGAAATAAAAATAAATATTATTTCTGTCAAGCGGCTAGAGTGGGGCTGGCTTAATTGGATCTGAAATTGAGTGGTGTCTGACTTTTTCATCCTTTCCTTTGACTCACTTAACCATTGGCTTCAGATTATTTGAAGGCAGAATCCCTATTTTCCCCTCATCAGAATTAAATCACTGGCTGTATGTCTGAGCTCCATCTCCTCCCCAGAGGAAAGGATAGCTCAAACCATCTTATCCTGTGGTTGGTCTTTTGGTGACCAACTCCCACCCTGAGACTCTAGGGGATCCACCATGAGTCCCCTTATTAGCATAACAAGGAGTCCTATGGTTTGGTAAAGTCCAACTGGTTTTGAAGCTTTCTGCCAGGAACCAGGGACAAAGACCAGATATATTCTTCACTATACCACAGGGCTTCTCGCAGCTCTTCTGCCCAGCCCTGACCTTCGGAGGGGATCTTGCAATAGGGGACAGGTCCCAGCACAATGTACGTCAGCAGGGATATCTCTTTGGTCTCCTTCTCTGCCCCTACCCACTGCTTTGGGTATATCCCATACCTGTTGAAGACTCATAGGATAAGAGATGGTGAGACTCACTCTGTGGGCAGGACTCTTCAGGATTCTAATTTGTCATGGCAGCCTAAATATCATTGTTAAAAGTCTGCTGTAAGTTCAGCTCAGCTGGTTTCTCCTTACCCATCTCTGTGGAGGGTGACTTCTCCTCTTGTAGTCCCACCAAGGATGGAGCAGGGGTGGGTTCCTTCTCTCCTTTGAAGAGCACACTACTCTGGAGGTTAGTCCATTTCTATTTTTTTGTGTTTAGGGTCTCTGGTGAGTTTTTAAAAACTGTGGTATTTTAGCTTCTCTCTCTCTCTCTCTTTTAAGGCTCTGAATCTCCCATAAACACCATTCATTCTTATCTCAGCAAATATATAGCAAAAACACCATTCATTCTTATCTCAGTAAATATCTAGCATGCATTCTGGGATTCTGCTCTCTGTTCCCCTCTCCCAACACACCCACACAGAAATTGCTAATCAGTCTTCTCACTTTCTTTCCTGTAGAGACGGTGATGATTTCTTCTAAACCTTCTCAACACTGTGTACCAGACGATCAATTAGATTTGGTGCATGGGATTAAATATATTTGCCCTCCTGGGTTTAACCTCAAAGATGTTTTTTTTTCCCCCAGCTGAGCATTTGGGACTTGTCCAAGAAAAGGGCTGTCACACGGGGCGTCCATCGGTTATGGGTTGTTGTGACAACCAGACAACATTCCAGAGAGGATCAGTGGACACAGAGTTCAAAACAAACTGAGAATGAATTGGAAGACACTGGGGTGAAATGATCCGAGACGAGTTTGTGCCAGTATCATGAAAAGCACACTGAGAGATGGAGGGTACACAGCCAATCCTGACCTGCCTGGGTTTCAGTATATTCGGCGTTGGTCGGTGGGAATGGGATCACCAAGATAGACTATGCTCTGTAATATCCTGGTCCCTTCAGGTGCTCACCTCAAATAGTAGAGAAAACTAGGATATGGTGATTTTTTTCTCACTCTTTTAAAGCCTGTTTTTTCTACTACCATTCAAGCAGCAGCAAGGGCTTCCATCTGCACTTCCTGTGGAACAGAGAAAGTACAAATTCTTATAAATCTCTAGTGGAGAGGATAGTCTTGAAATCTATGATTTTCAGTGGTAAGAATCAAATTCCTGAAAGAGAAAGGGGAAGGGAATTAATATATATTTTTTTTGCAAAAAAAAAAAAGCTTTTTCCAAAAGCTTGATTTTTAAATATCAAGAACCAGTAGGACTCAGAGGATAGTATTGTGTTACTGATCTTCAGAATCTCCTAAGGAAAATAAGGGTTTGGCCTGTTGGCTAGAAGGAAAGTACCACAGGGGAGGTGATCGGGATTTAGATATTTTTAAGTTCCCAGTATCCCTCTCATAAGCTAAGCACCAGGATGGGGGCTGGGACAACAGAAAGTCTGAGAACTCACTCCCACCCAGATAGATGTGGGGCTATCTCAGAGCAGAAGGACCCACTGCCTGGCTTCCCTAGCGATGGAATGGTGGGGTGACTGAGGGAGGAGACTCAGCTGATGAACTAGAGGCCATTTCAGACTCCTCCAATGATGGAAGATTAGAGGAGAAGGAATAAGCAGAAACAGAGGAGAGCCAGGGACTCAGTGCCCTCCCTCCAGGGCTCAACCTTGGGAACTTGACACAGTCCCCAAGGGGAAGGGGAAGATCCCAAATCAACTGAGTATTTTATCTGAAAGGGACAGATCAGAGTTTGAGATCAGAAATAATTTGGATACTCTTGAGTTGGAAAGGTTTGGTTTTTCTGCATCCCTGGAAATGGGAGACCAAGACCTTTTTATATTGGAGAAATGTGTTTACAGTTTTGCACACCCCCAACAACACTTTGACAATTAAGGCAAAGCAACAGACAAGTAGGGACAGAAAGAAGGCGCTTCCATGCCTGTAAGATCCTGCATGATCTGCTGTTCTAGTCAGGCCTTAAACTGATTAGATAAGGCCCACCCATACTGGGGAGGGCAGTGTGTGGTACTGATTCTCTCAATTCAAATCTTAATCTCAGCCCAAACCACCTTTACAGAAACATCCAGAATAATGTTTGAGCAACAATCTGGGTACCCCATTACCCAGTCAATTTGATGTGTACAATCAACCATTGCAGAGGGCCTCATTTCACCAACGGATATCACCATGACTTGGGCTTCACCACATGGTGGTTGAGCCCCAAGAGGGAGTGTTCCATGCTTCCTGCAGACCTCTGAAGGACCTGCCCTGTAAGTCCCACAGCATCACCTCTGTTACATTTGCTGGTCAAAGCAAGTGACAGAATCAGCCTACAAGGGGAGGAGAAACAGACTCCCCCTCTCTGGAGGGGTAGCAGAGGAACTGTGGCCATCTTTAGTTGCCCGCAAATCTCAAGACCTTCCTGCATGACGTCTTCCACAAGGACTTTCCTCCCTTCTTACCTGGCCCTCTGCGCTATGTTCTTTGAGTCTCATGAGTGTCCTTCCCCCAGGAAGCCTCCCGTGCATGCTCCTTCCATCCCCGCAGACAAGGTTAGACCTGCTTCTGTGCTCTGACACAGATGGTGCTTGCCCTGCGCCTGCCCAACACAGCTGTAATAATCACGTGGGTAAAGATAAGCTTACCGGCTGCCTTTAGTCTCACCAGGAAGGGGGTGGTGTTGGCTCGGGTCAGGGGCACAGCAAGAACATCGGATTTTTTTTTTAAAGATTTTATTTATTTATTTGACAGAGATCACAAGTAGGCAGAGAGGCAGGCAGAGAGACAGGGGGGGAAGCAGGCTCCCTGCTAAGCAGAGAGCTCGATGCAGGGCTTGACCCCAGAACCCTGGGATCAGCACCTGAGCTGAAGGCAGAGGCTTAACCCACTGAGCCACCCAGGTGCCCCAAGAACATCAGATTTAAGGGCAGAATGCTTCGATGTTGCTTCTGGCTCTGCCACTTACTGGCTGTGTGGCTTTGAGCAAGTCACACATGTTCTCAGGCTTTCACTGTCCTCATCTGTAGAACCAGAATACTGATAAAGACCCTCTTCTAACAAAGCTGCTATGTTGGTTAAAAGACCAGATGGAAAGCTTTGCAGATGCTGACATTCTCTGTAGAAGGTAGGCCAGTCTTCCTTTCCACTCCTGCTCTTCTGCCTCAGTACAAGGAAGCCAAACATGTGTACCTTCAAAACCCAGCACCCCAATGGGTGCCATTAGTCCCCAGATGTGACCCCTTGGGGTGGAGAGATAGGAAGGAGGTAAGAGAGGGCCACATATGGTGCCGTGTGACTGGAACAGTAGTAGGCAAGTGGGTTCAGCTCAGGGGGTGCTTTGTGCTCCCACCTGGGTTGGGGGGTCAGGCAGCCCCTTCCCAAACTCTGTAGGGATTCCTGAACTCTCCTGCTGGGAAAGAAGGAGCTGGCTGATGGGAATGTGGGCATCTGTGAAGAAAAATAGGTTTGCTTTGAATTTGCTTGCCCAGAGTTGACCTATGCAATTTAAAATATAGTGTGTGCCCACGAGGCAGCTGGTTAAACAGGAATGATGTCACCCCAGGCTCCAGGGTCTAGTGCGAATCTAAAGTCATAAAGACTTAAAACTGCAAACCCACCTCAAACTAAATATGACAAAGTTCCTCTGAGCAAATGGATGCTGCTCATTCTAGAAAGCGAGGAAGCCAGCAAAGATGACTAGTAGGTTAACATCCAAAGGACTCTGGCCAGTTTGAGGAGGCTCCCATTAGCCTAAGGTAACCATCAGTAAGAACAATACTGCCATGGACAAAAAGTTATCAAATATAGAAATTCACGATGAAGCTGAAATGGTAATAATAATTGGTCACCATGAAAGGATGCTAGGGAACCAGCTTGTTATTTCCAAAACTAATAAATAAAAGAGAAGAAACAAGCATCTTATTCTGTCTTTTCCTGGGAACTCCAGCTAGCCAAAGAGCAGGGGAGGAAAGGTTTCTCTTGACACAAGCATTCCAGCTAATAAGTGAGGAAAGCATGCTAAAGTGAGAATATCACCCTTTGGCAGCCCCTAAGGATGTGAGGGCTGTGGGCTCTGAGCTCTGAGAGCTGCTGACGTGGTCCCAGAGGACGGCTGGTCATTACTGCGCTCCTCGATGGAAGTCCTCAAACACCCCTACTCTGCCGCCAGCCCCGCACCCTGTTCCAGTCTCTGACGTCTGAAGTTTCAGAGAAAAAGCCCTGCCAGAGAGCATGTGCACAGTGCTTCGTGTTCCTTTATCTCGCGCGGTCCTCGTGGTTTCCCTCAGTGGGGACCCATAACTGCTACCAGTGTCGCAGCTCATCAGTGTTACGGCAAGGACTTGAACCCAGGGTTCTGATAATTCACTGTCTCTTTTTCCATATTGTGCACCATCCAAGGTATCCGCAGGGGACAGTTTCCAAAATCTCTGGGCAGTGGCAGCTGCCTTGGAATAAGTGTATGGCCTCCCAAAGTGGCTTAAAGGAAGGAGAAAAAAGAGACCACAAGGGAGAAGACCACCATTTGAACAAAACGAAAAAGGGCTGCTGCTGTGGTTGTGTACTTCCCACACCCTCTCCTAGACGCACCGGACATGTTCCCTGCCTACTACTTCCTTCCTTCAGAGACTCAAACCCACCGGAAACGGAAGCTGGAAACCGGAAACGGAGGCCTTGCGCAGCCTTCCTTCTTCTGCTCCTGCCTCCTCCACCTCACTCCATTCCCTTCCTCCTGCCCTTGTCCTTTTCTCCCCTACTCTTCCTTCTCTTTTCCCGTTTCTTCACCTTTTTTGCCCTGCTTAGTTATCCCTTTCTCCCTGAAGCCTTTCCAGATTCCTCTGCTTATACGATTTTTCCCTCCATTAATCCTATTAGTTATAATCACTAACTGAACTGTTAATATTGTTTCGTTGGTACCTCACTCATGGCCTTTTTCATATTCGGCCTTGCCATCATCATTACTTGGGGACTTGTCTTAGGGCCTCCATGACACTGTCTGCTTCATGAGCGCAGTACCAGGTTGGACACCTCTCTACCCCCCAGCCTGGGCCCCTTGCATGGCTCCCGACAGGGGGCCAGCGGGAGAAACTGACCTAGCACAGTGGGCTGGTCCAGGCTGGTTACCTTACCAACAGAGGTGGAGAAGAGACACCTGCCTTGGAGGGGGTCCCCAAGGGATGAAGAGCCAGAGGCAGATTTTTTTGTCAAAAGAAGAGGCTTCCTAGGCTGCCTTGTATGTGATATGGTTTCTCCAGGGAGAAAGGAAGGGACTGGCCGGCCTGAAATCCCAGGAGGAGACAGAGGCCACAAAGCCAAGGGCATCATAACAGGATAAATTGAACACGGGGGTTATTGGTGGAAATTTGCTTGGAACAGTGTTATGAGTCAAACCACACTTACTGAAAGAGTAATAAGAGACACGTGCTTCTTACCTTTAGGATTCTTTGTTGTGCAAACATAGGGGCAACACTAAAATGAATCAAAAGAGGGAGAATGTATCCAGAATCCCACTCCCCTACAAATCAGCTTGTCTAGTGTCCTTTAAGGTTGTTGCCCCAGACACTAACGTTCTGTGTAGTTGTGTTTAGTGCAGAACTCATTTTGAGGTTTAATTGCTTTCTCCTGATGTAATATATGCCTTTTTTCCTTACGGTGTTATTATATGTTTCACAATAATTTTTGTGGCCACATAATATCACATCAAGGTAGTGTACTGTGATTTATAGAACTGCTTCCCTTTTTTTAGATTTTTCAGGTCGTTCCTAATTTTAAATATTACTGCAATAATTTCATTCTTTTTCTCTTTTAAATTATTGCCTTACCATAAATACACAAGGACAGGATTGCTGAAGCAAAAGGCACTTACGTCTCTTAGGCTATTTAAACCATGCGAAATTGCTTTTCAAGTGGATGACTCACGTTACACTAGCCCCATTATAGACTCTCTCACTCGGTATTGTCTCTTTTGCCTCTGTTCTCACAGTTTGAGTTTTGCGTTTCTTTCCTTATTAGAGGTTGAATCATTTTCCCCACCTGGGTTTGCTTTTTAATTGCATTTCTGTGATTTAATGTCAGGGAATCTGCATTCCTTTTTTTTTTTTTTTTAAGACCTTTTGCTCTCTTTTACAGTATGTGATATGGTTTCTTAATTGGGGCTTTATGAATGCATTAGCACCTTTATTTTGTGGTTAAAATGTCCTCCGCACTCCAGCTGACCATCAGAATGCCTGCGAACCTTCATATATATGTGCCTGTGTGCACGCACCTGTGTGTTTTCTCTAGGTTCCCATGCCCTCATCTCAGAGTCTGGTCTGCAGTGGGGCTGGAGTGTCTTTTATGCTTAACCAGCCCATCAGTTGATTCTGACTCACTGACTAATCACACATGTCTTGATTTATTAATCGAGAGCCAACGATGAACCTAGCCCTCCTTATATACTGACATGAAAATATGGATGCCTTTCATATTATTCTTCTGTGGGTTCTTAGAGGCCAAATACGAAGTCCCAAGTGTAAACCTCAATGCAGACTGGTTTTCTCTACAATCCCATGTTCATCCCAGCTACTTTTCAGTGAATCTTTTCAGTGGGTCAGGTGCTTAGAGAAGGACTTTTGTATGCATTGCTTTATTTCATCCTCCCACAAATATTATGAGTGACTCTTCTCACTACAGCTATCCCTGTTACTGTTTTAAAAGTGAAGAGACTGGGGGCGCCTGAGTGGCTCAGTGGGTTAAAGCCTCTGCCTTCGGCTCAGGTCATGGTCCCAGGGTCCTGGGATCGAGTCCCACATCGGGCTCTCTGCTCAGCGGGGAGCCTGCTTCCTCCTCTCTCTCTGCCTGCTTCTCTAACTACTTGTGATCTCTGTCTACCAAATAAATAAATAAAATCTTTAAAAAAAAAAAGTGAAGAGACTGGCGATCAAAGAAGAGAAATGACTTTCGCAGGATCGCCAGCAAATGCAGACCTTGAACTGTAGTTTTTACCTCTAAAACCAGATGCCTTTAACCATGGTCCTAAACGACCAGCTCACTCTGTAGCCAGTGAGCCAAGGGAAGGACGGGTCGGAGTAGAAAGGCATCGGCCGTCACATTAAGCTGCCTTGACAGGAATGGATGTGTACGGTGGCGAAGATGGGGAGCTTGGTGGGGATGAGGCCCTGGGGACCCAGACGTGGTGCTGAGCCCAGGAGGCGAGGAAGGCATTAGACATGGCAGTGACCTCCCCGCCCGGAGGAGGTGAGCCCTGGCCGGCAGTTCCAGCCAGCCTCAGCTGAGCCAGGTGAGGTGTTTGTCATTTGTCACACACATCCTCTGTGGCCTGTAGCAAATCATCTGCCTCTTTGGATTTGTGCATTATCCCTGCTTTGCCTTCCCCCGTGTTGTTAAGTGGAACAAATGAGGGGTTGATATGACACAACTCAGTGATCCTACTTGTTGGAATGTATTGTACTAAGATAGAAGAAGGGGAAGAGCATAAGGCAGGAAATTTGCTGTCCCACTCACACAGAGCTTCTTCACGTCGCTTTCTCTCTGTGGCCCTCACCTCAGACCTCCAGAACATATCTCCTCCACTTGGCTGCTGGCCATCAGGTGACCTCATGTGAGACTTTGCTGAGAAACGGAGGCAACCAGACAGTGCCCCGTCTTCCCTGCAGACCCACTTGCCCCCATGCCTGTGTTCTCTGCCTGCCCTCCTGCCCCTCTGGAAGGCCGTCCCTGCTGCTGTCAGAGGCCAGTCCTCACCCGAGTTCTGGTCCTGTCCCCTTCTCATGGCCTGCATGCCTGCCATCACCCTCAGAAGCTGCAGCATCCCAAGAATATTCCAGGATGCTCTAGGACCTTCCATCTTGGGAGGGAGCCTGAACAAGATTTCTCTCTCCCTCTGTCCCCACAGAGAATGCTCCCTTCCTATACCATCCTGCCGTCACACTCTCCTCCCTGGCCGCGTCTGTGTCTACCATCTCCTCATGCTTTAGCTGCCACGTCTCTGCTCCGCCCTAGACAGTCCCCCTGTTCCCAGGCCACACTCCCGACTGGCTGTGAGAAATTGTCCCTTGAGGTTATGAGGCCTCTTACCACGGATGTGCTGAAACAGAGCTGTGTCTTCCCACCCTCCTGCCTGGAGTCGCAACTGTTCTTCCTGGTCTCTGTAAGTAGCATGGGGCACCCCCAGCCATGTCGTTGCTGAAGCCAGAAACTCAGAGGTAATCGCTGATTCTCTCCTCACCCTCCCGGCATGTTCACTCCATCAGCAAGTCCTACTGGTCCAGCTTTGAAGCTGTCTTCGGGGTCTGCTCCTGCCATACCCTCCACCCATCCTGTCCAGTTACCAAGCATGCAGGGCAGCAGTGTGGCCTATAGCCTCCTCACTGGGCTCTCTGCTCCTAGCCTCACCCCCTCTGCCATTCTGTCTCCACTCAGCACTGAAGAGATCTGGTCAAAAGTAACCGGCTCTTGGAAGTGGACTGCCATAGACAGCAGCTTGGTTGAGAGCATTGGATGATGGCAGGTGATGTGGAGCGGCACTGAGGCCTCCTTATGGCTGACGCTGAAACTCCGTATGTGCAAGTGAGTCCCTTTTGGATCCTCACCCCCGTCCAGCCTCACTAGTAGATGTCCCATGGAGCAGAGATGTGCTGTCCCACTGGGACCTGCTTGGATTCCCAACCCACAGAATCATGAGCACCAAAATGGTTGCTGTCTTAAGCTACTGGCACTCCCCAAATTATCCCTCATGAGTGATCTGTTATACTTAGAATAAAATCCAAATTCCTTGCCATGGTGTATAGGCCTTTGACATCCATTCGCTGCCTACCACTTTCCACTTGGGCACCATGCTCTAGCCATGTATCTCCTCTTTATTCCTCAGATATGCCACAGGCATGCCTGCCTCAGGGCCTTTGCACTTGCTGTTCCCTCAGAGTTTTTTGTAGTTATTGGCATGGCTGTATTCTTTCTATTCCTCAAAACCCTTCTCAGATACCATCTCTTCAGAGAGGCTTTCTCTGACCACTCTCATCACTCTGAAACATTACCCTGTTTTCTTCTTTGCACTTACCACAATCTAGAACTATCTGGTTCATGGCATCTGTTTATTATGTCTCCCCTTGGAAGTGCATAAGTTCTGTGAGAGTAGGATTTTGTCCCTCACCATTCACAGCTGCATTCTTGGGCCTTGACCAGCTGCCATATCATAGATCTTTAGTAAATGTCTGATAGACGAATGTTCATTGGAAACAACTTAAATACTTGATCACAGGCAAATGACTATGTGTCTGGACCAGTGCTTCTTCAACCTCAGTGTGAGGACAGATCACCTGAAGGTCTTGTTAAATATAGATTCTGCTTCCATAATTCCGGGGCTTCTGGAGCAAGCCTGAGTCGGCCTTGCTAACAAGCTCCTAGGCAATGCTGGTCCTTCTGGTCCACGGGACGCCCTTCACACAGCAAGGCCTTTGGACATTTTCACCTGCCAGGGCAAGACGGTATCCTACAAACATGTTTATTTGGCAGGAGGGGCTAATGAGCACTCATAATCCTGCCTCTTTGTTCACCCATCTTTCTAGGTATTTACAGTCAATAACTATGATGCCCAGGGCTGTCTTTTGCTTTTCTTTTGTTTTTCAAGTGGGTAGCATCCCTGCCTTTAACAGCTAAGAACGTCTCTCAGAATTCAATTACATCCTGCTTTCCGCAGCCGCTGGCTTGCTATGGCCCAGGGAAGGGACCTCTGATGCTGTCCCAAGCACCCTGTTGGCCTGGCGTGACAGACTCTAATCCCTGATCGCCTGTAATCACGTTAGCAATTAGCTCATGTCTCTGAGACTTTGAATCACCAGTTCCTGGTGATTCAGGGTCCGTCTGCATCCATCGAGTTTCCTCAAGCAGCTCTGCTATCTGGCCTCTGCCTCCTGTGCCAACATTTGCTCGTCTCTTCCCTGAGGCAGAGTGATGTCAAGTGGATCTGGGGCCCTGTGCCTTCCTTTGCCTCCTGGGTTGGACCCTGTAGCTTGGGCTGCAGTCACTTGTACTCATGTTTCTGCCTCTGGCCTTCGAGTTCATTCACGCGCATTAGAATTGCAGGGATGGCCAGCCCCTAACACATGGCCTCAGCAGCAGGGAGCTGAGGAAGGGAAGCGTGGAGAAGACAGTCTTTGTTAGGGCATGTTCTAGGGCTCAGTGTCCCCACATGCCTTTCCGAGCGCTCACTGCAGAGGACTGTGCTGGGCAGTTGCCCATCAGTTATCTCCCCCGCTCCTCCTGACAGTGACTCAAGAGCAGGCTGGCAAGAGAGGCGGGTGACTTACCCAGGGTCCCGCAGCTGGTGGGTGGTGGAGCCAGGACTGGGGGTGGTGGCCCCCCCAGACCCCCGCACTGCCGGCCAAAGCTGCTGCCACTACTTTATGGTGCGTGGAATCAGATCAATTCTCCTGGGGGAGACATTCTTCTGCCACATCAGGGCCATGTGTCAGGGCTTGGGTGGGAAGCTGAGAGATGGGCCCGCCAGGCCAGGAAGGAGGCTGCTCTTTGCAGGAGGCACGGGATGTGGGTAGCTTTGTCAAGGGTAGGAACTAGTGTTCGCAGGCCAGTACTGTGGGGCTTAGGCTCCTTGGGGCTCCTGACCCAGAGCAGGACAGGGGCCAGCAGCCCTGGAGATCTCCCGTGGGGTCCTAAAGCCCACACTAGGTAATGCCACCAGCCCACAGCCTGTGTCTCCAGAACCTTCTTCACTACTCCTCTCCATAGGGTAAACTGTTGTGGTGGGTCCTGCCCCCTTAAAATTGTATGGAGATATTAAACTGATAACATCTCCCCGGGCATGAGTTGGCCAGAGCATTTCTGACAGAGGAGGCCATGGTCACTGGCAGGTGGAAAGTGGAGGGGGAGGGATGTTGTTCCTGAGTTGTCTGTGGGGGTAATGCATGGTGGCAGGGTGACCAGAAGCAATACTCAGGGAAAGGAGCTAAGGGGGTGCAGCTGGGCAGGGGACCAACACTTGTTCCAAACTGATTGAGGAGCTAAGTAAAGCTAAGCCTAGTGGAGCTCTTACCGTGTACCCGGCACTGTGCTGAGCACTTAGACTTCAATTCCTTCCTCTTCCTGCCTTCCTTTGTTTCTTCTTTCCCTCTTCTATTCATCCATTTAATGAACACATTTAACATTAACAAGCATGTTCACCAGTCAGAAGATACTGAAATGTGTACAGCACAAAGCTGTAGCTCCCCCACCTAGCACCAACCCAACTTTCAGAGTTAATTAAGCACCATTAACAATCTGTTATCTTGGGTGCCTGGGTGGCTCAGTTGGTTAAGCGGCTGCCTTCAGCTCAGGTCATGACCCTGGAGTCCTGGGATCAAGTCCCGAATCAGGTTCCCAGCTCCATGGGGAGTCCGCTTCTCCCGTCTCAGGCTCTCTCTCACTCTCTGTCTCTCAAATAAATATATAAAATCTTTAAAAACAAACAAACAAACTGTTAGCTTTCCTACGATCATATGGTTGAATATAATTCACAAAAGATTTTTTATTTTTGAAAAAAAAAAATGCCATGCCGTAATTTCTCCATACCATTCTTCAATCTGCTTTCCCTCTACCGCAGAGCATGGATAGTTTTCATGATCTCTATGGATCTCTAGGGGCTAGGTAGGCTCAGAAGGGAATGGGCAGAGCTGGATTGTTTGAGGTTCCAAGAAAAGGTTAAGAGAATGTCAGGGAAGTAAGATCGGGAGCATCAAGACCGGTTTCTTTCCATCCAGGAAAATGTGGGCCAGCCCTGAATCAGCGGCCATCCTGCCGGGTAGGTACCAGAAGAGCAGGTCACCTTGGAGTCCTCTTCTTGGGTTGCAGTCCCAGTCCCCTCCCTTGCAGAAGTCAGTGAAACTGGTCAGCCAGCTCAGGTGCTCTGAGCTTCTCAGGGTGAACCACTGAGCTAGCCTCCAGGCGCTCTGAGTGTGAGATGCTGGAGTAGAGGGAGGCTTTGCTCAGCAGCATCCTCTGCAGGGGCTTCGGGGTTACAGTAGATGGTAAGCAGCATGTAAGTCAACATGATAGGAACTTCCAAGGAAGCTGCATTGTTTTTGAGCCACATTAATGGGAGTGTGATATTTAGGACAAAAGGGAGGACTGTCTTACCAGCCTCAGGGCTGGGCAGACATCATCTAGAAAATGATCTCATCTGTAGTCTGCTTTCCTAGGGGGAGAGCAGAATGACATGGTGAGAAAAGGGTCTATAGACTGTCCAGAGAGTGGATCCAAGACACTGAAGATTGGAGCTTGAGTGAGGGAGCTTTGTTGCAGGGTCTGTAAAGGTATTATCATGAAGTCCATGGGTCCTGGGGCCAGGGAGAAATTAATTGCCACTAACAGTGTGACCTTGGGCAACTCTCTCCTCTTCTCTGAGCCACAATTTCCTTAGCTTTAAAAGAAAGGTCTTAGAAATGTGATTTTGAAGCCCAACCCTTGTTTGAGCATTGAAGATGTAACTTTATGTCTAGTCTTTATTATCTTCTAGTGACAGCTCTGAAAGCACTGTGAAAGCACTGGCCAGGCTGGATGCTCTGGGGGAGGGCAAGGCAATGCCTGTGTGGGTCTTAGCAAGTTGCAGGACTTGGCTTTCTTCTTGATTACCTGTGGACTTTAAATCTAAGAGGAGCAATCTGAGAGGAAATGTATATTCTTGCTCTAAAAGTAGGAGCAGAGCATTGGTTTCTTGAAGACATGTAGACCCTGATTTTCCTAAGCAATAAGATTAAGTCTCAAACTGACTTTGTGAAGCTGTGCCCAACTTTTCTGGGTAATAACATCTGAGTTTTTATAAAATAATGATAGCAATAATATGAAAGACTTGGTAACAGCATCTGTGTCAGTTTCTGCTGTAATACAGTGCGTATCAAGAATATTAACTCAATTAGTACTCAAAGGAAGTATTATTAGTAATAGCCCCACTTTACAGATAAACTCCAGTACAAAGAGATTAAGAACTTGTCTGAGATTACCCAGCTGAATTATCATCTCTTCCTGCAGATGAATGCTGATGGGAAAATCAAAGAAAGGAAGTACCCATGAAACGGTATCTAAATTAACCTAGAAGCTTCCCCCACAAACTCCATCTTACCTCCTCTGTCCACACCCAGCCACGTAGTAGCAGATCTCTGCGGAATGTGGCTAGCTCCATCAGAAATACCAGCATGCTTTCCATATGGAGCAAAATGACTAAAATCCTTTTCTTTATGTGGTTTCATCAGTCCAAGGACTAAGTCAGAGAGACAAGTTCTTTTTCTTCTTCCCTCACCATGCTTTTAATAGTGTTAATATAGCTGAGTCTTTTACTGTAAATCTCCTCAAATCCCTTTAGAAAGCTGACAGAATAGAAGTAATGAACGATTGGAGTATATTTTATGTGCGAGCCTTTGCTCCTGGTGCTTTGATCTGGACTAGAAATCTGTGAAGGTCTTCAATCATCCCCACTCCCCATTAGAGATAACAGTAAGAGCCTTCGTAGAGCAAATGCCTATCAGGGGCAAAACTTTGTGTGCATTATCTCATTTAATTGTCATAATAACACCTTTTCAGGTGGACTAGATGGAAGCTTAGAAGAACTGACTTGCCTAAGATCATACCCAGAGCCGTCTGCTTTTGACCTCTCTCTCTGCCGTTACCCTAGTGTGAGAAGGCACCATCCTCTCTCACAGGCTGCTTTCGTAGCTCTTCACTGGCCCCTCTGCTCCCACTCCTGGTCCCTGTGTAGATTGCATCACTGGCCTCATTACTCTAGTATTCTTTGGCTTTGTGTGGATTTTGCAGTTCTTCTGATTAAAGGGGTGGAATATATTTTCTTGCCCCTTGACTTTGGGTTTGGTCATGTGACTTGCTTTGACTAATGCAATAAGGCAGATCCTTAAAAGGTTTGTTTCACTTGACATCTTGAGCTTCTGTTGTCATCATGAGAATGGTATGTTTGCAATAGCCTGCTGGTCCCAGGAGAGTTACCCAGCCATGCTCAGCCTAGATCAGTCTACTCCCAGTAAACTCACACATGCATAAGCTAAATAACTGCTTATTATTGAAGTGTTCTCAAAGGGTGGACTAAAGGGGATCTGTGAGGTCAAATGGTTTTGATAATAATGTGAAGACCTTATATATCTTTTATATAGTGTCGACATAGGCACTGATGTTCAATCCAATGGATTGGATAAAAAAAACAAGACCCAACTATATGCTGTTTACAGGAGACATACTTTGAATTCACAGGTAAAATAGATTCAAAGTAAAATGATGTAGAAAATTTATCACGCAAACAGCAACCATAAGAAAGCTGTAGTGGTTGTACTAATAGCAGATAGATTTTCAGACAAAAAAGTTACTAAAAACAAAAAAAGACATTCTATAATGATGGAAGAGTAAGTCCATCAGGAAAATGTGACAATTATAAACATATATAAGCCTAATAGAGTTCTAAAATACATTAAGCAAAAACTGATTGAACTGATGGTGGGAATAGACAATTCAACAATAAGTTTATGACTTCGATATCTTGATTTCAATAATAGAAAACTAGACAGAAGATCAACAAGGAAATAAAAAACTTGAACAACATTATAAATGAACTAGACATAGCAGATATCTATAGAACATTCTATACAACAGCAGCAGAATCCATTCCTCTCAAATACACATGCAACATTCTCCAGGACAGACCAAACCTAGGCCATAAAATACATCTTAATAAATTTAAGAGGATGAAAATAATACAGAATGTGTTCTCTGGTCTCATAGACTGAGATTATAAATCAAAACAGATGGGCTCCCAGGTGGCTCAATCAGTTAAGTCTACCTTCAGCATGGGTCATGATCCCAGGGTCCTGGGATGGAGCCCTGCATCAGGCTCCCTGCTTAGCGGGGAGCCTGCTTCTCCCTCTCCTTCTGCTGCTTCCCCTACTTGTGCTCTCTCTCAAATAAATAAATAAAATATTTTTTTAAAAAATCAACAACAGAAGGAAATTTGGAAGTCATGACTATCTGTAAATTATACTACACACTCTCAAATAACCAATGGTAGAAGAAGAGATCACAAGGACAAACAAAAAATTCTTTGAAATGAATGAAAATGAAGATACAACACACAAAAACTTATGGGATCTAAATAAAACAGAGCTTCAAGAAAAATTTATAGTTGTAAATGCCTATATTAAAAAGCAGGAAGGGGCACCTGGGTGGCTTAGTGGGTTAAAGCCTCTACCTTCGGCTCAGATCATGATTCCAGGGTCCTGGGATCGAGCCCTGCATTGGGCTCTCTGCTCGGCGGGGAGCCTGCTTCCCTCTCTCTCTCTCTCTCTGCCTGCCTCTCTGCCTACTTGTGATATCTGTCAAATAAATAAACAAAATCTTTAAAAAAAAACCATATTTCTCTAAAAAAAAAAAAGAAGGAAGATCTCAAATCAACATCATTGTCTACCTCAAAATTCTGGAAAAAGAAGAGTAAACTAAACTCAAAGGAAACAGCATGAAGGTAATAAAGAAGATTAGAGCAGGAATTAATGCTATAGAGGATAGAAAAAAATAGAGAAAATCAACAGGATGAAAAGTTAGTTACATGAAAAGATCAATAAAGTTGATAAGCTTTTAGCTACATTGACCAAGTAAGAAAGAGAAAAGAATGAAATTGCTAAAATAAGGAATGAAAGACCTTACAGGAATTAAAAAGATTATAAGAGAACACAATGAAAAACTGTATGATGACAAATGAGATAACTCAGGAAATGAACAAATTCTTAGAAAGACAAAATTTACTGAAACTGACTGAAGAAATAACAGGATATCTGAATAGACCCATACAGCAAGTAAAGAGATTGAATGGTTAGAGAATTAATGTCTAGAAATAAGCAAAACTACCCATAAAGAGGCCAGACCCAGAAGGCTTCATTTATAAATTCTACCATATATTTAAATGCCAAGTGTTTTACAGACTTTTCCAAGAACAGAAGAGGAGAGCACATTTCCCAACTCATTCTGTGGGGTCAGCAATATTCTGATACCAAGACCAGGTAAAGATGTCACAGGAGACGAAAACTATAGACCAATGCATCTTTTTTTTTTTTTTTAAGATTTTGTTTATTTATTTGACAGAGATCACAAGTAGGCAGAGAGGCAGGCAGAGAGAGAGAGAGGAGGAAGCAGGCTCCCTGCTGAGCAGAGAGCCCGATGCGGGGCTCAATCCCAGAACCCTGGGATCACGACCTGAGCCAAAGGCAGAGGCTTTAACCCACTGAGCCACCCAGGTGCCCCTAGACCAATGCATCTTAGGAAAAGGGGCAAAAAAAAAAAAAATCCTCAAGGAAGAAAAAAAACCAGCAAACTGAATTTACAAACATATTAAAAAAACAAACTTTACACATCATGACCCAGTGGGATTTAGCGCAGGAATTCAAGATTGATTTAACATCAGAAAATCAAATAATGTAATATACCATATCAATAGAATAGAGGAAAATAAAAGGAAAAACCAGTCATCTCCATGGATGCAGAAGAAACATTCGATTAACACCTCTTCATGATAAAAATATTCACAAACTAGAATAGAGGGAACTTCCCCAAAACACAAAAAACCCACTGCTAACCTCATTTAATAGTGAAATATTGAATGCTTTCCTCCTAAGACCAGGACAAGGATGTTTACTCTCACCACTTCTATTCAATACCAGACAGCAAGCTCTAGTCAGAACGTCTCACTAAAAAACCATTAGAAAAAAACAGAAGGATTTATCAAGGTTGCAGGATACAAGATCCATATGTAAAACTATTTGTATTTACATACCTGCAGTGAACAATCTGAAGATGAAATTAAGAAAGTGATTCCATTTACATTAGCATAAAAATAAAATACTTAGGAATACTTTTTAGTAAAAAGTCTAAAATTTATACTCTGAAAATTATATAGCATCATTAAAAGAAATTAAAGAAGACCTAAATCATGGAAAGACATCCCATTTTCATGGACCAGAAAACTTATTAATGCTAAGAAGGTAACACTCTCCAAGTTGATCTACAGATTCAATCAGCTGTTAAAATTCCAGCTGATTGATAAGCTGATTCTAAAATTCATGGAGAAATGTAAAGGGCCTGGGATAGCCAAAAACCAAAAAGAACAAAGTTGGAGAACTCACACGTTTCCATTTCAAAATTTAGCACAAAGCTACAATTATCAAGACAGTTTGGTACCAGTATAAGGATAGACACGTAAGTAAATGTATTATCATTGAGGGTCTGGAAATAAGCCATCATCATGATGGACACTTGGGTTTTCCACAAGGCCATTTAATGGAGAAAGGATAGTCTTTTCAACAAACAGTTCTGAGAAAACTGGATATCCAGGTGCTCAAGAATGAATTCAAACCTCTATCTCATACGAGGTGCAAAAATTAACTCACAATGCCTCAAAGAGCTAACACCATAAAACTCTTAAAAGAAACCATAGGCATAAATAAGTCTCTATGGGACTTAGCAGTAGTTTTTGTAGGTCTGACACCAAAATCACAAGTGACAAAAGAAAAAAATAGATAAATTGCACTTTGTCAAAATTGAAAACTTTCATGCTTCAAAGAACACTATCAAGAAAGTGAAAAAGACAATTTGCAGAATAGGAGAAAATATTGACAAGTCATATTTCTGAAAAGGGAGGTGTTTCTAAAATAAATAAAGAATGTCTATAATCCAATAATTTTTTGTAAAGATTTTTATTTTTATTTATTTATTTGAGAGACAGAGATCACAAGTAGGCAGAGAGGCAGGCAGAGAGAGGAGGAAGCAGGCTCCCGGCTGAGCAGAGAGCCCAATTCGGGGATCAATCCCAGGACCCTGGGATCATGACCTGAGCTGAAGGCAGAGGCTTTAACCTACTGAGCCACCCAGGCACCCCTATAATCCAATAATTAAAAGATAGCCCAATTTTATTTTATTTTTATTTTTTTTAACATTTTTTAAAAAGATTTATTTATTTATTTATTTGACAGAGAGAGAGATCACAAGTAGGCAGAGAGGTAGGCAGAGAAAGAGAGGGGGAAGCAGGGAGCCTGCTGAGCAGAGAACCCGATGCGGGACTCGATCCCAGGACCACGAGATCATGACCTGAGCTGAAGGCAGAGGCTTAACCCTCTGAGCCACCCAAGCGTCCCAGATAGCCCAATTTTAAAAAGGCAGAGGGTGAATAGACAGTTATGCAGATGAAATATTCACATAGCCAGTAAACACACAAGAAGCTGCTCGGCGTCACTATCCATCAGGACAGCGCAGACCAAAAGCGCAATGAGGTATCACTTCACATCCAGCAAGATGGCTGTGATCAAAAGAGAGAGATAGTAACAAGTGTCGACAAGGGAATGGAGAAAGTGGAACCCTCATACTGTGATAGTGGGAATGTAAAATGATGCAGCTACTTTGGAGAACAGTGGGGACATGCCTCAAAATGTTAAACATAGAGTTATCATATGTCCCAGGATTTTCTCTCCCAGTTGTATGCCCAAGAAAACTGAAAATATGTCTTCATAGAAAAACTTGCACACAAAAGTTTGTGGCCGTAACATTAGTCACAGCAGTCTGTGGTTTTGCTTTACATGGTGTCATGTTACTCACGGTCAACTATAGTCCAGAAGCAAATGACCATCCTTGTGACAGATGGCCAGAAGGTCAATAGTAGCCGGCCGCTACATCGCTATGCCTCTGTCATTCCCCTCACTTCATCTCAGCACGCAGGTGTTTTTTTTATCATCTCACATCAACATAAGAAGAAGGATGACAACAGTTCATTAAAGTATTTTGAGAGACGTTCACATAATAACTTTTATTGTAGTATATTGTTGTCATTGTTCTATTCATTATTGTTAATCTATTCCTGTGCCTAACTTATGAATTAAACTATCATAGGTACGTATGCATGGGAGGAAACAGTGTATTTAGGGGTCAGTACCATCATGATTTCAGGCATCCCCTGAGGGTCTTGGAACTTATCTCCCCCAGATAAGGGAGGACTACTGTAGAGCCAGAAAGTGAAAACAACCCAATCCATCAACCAAATGGCAAAACAGCTATGGAATCGCGTCATATTTGGCAAGAAAAAGAAATGTAATACTGTGACACATGCTGCAGCAACGGATGAACCATTAAACTGTGACATGGGGCTAAAAAAGTCAGACATAAAAGGCGTTATATTGCATGAGTCCACGAATTCCTGGATATGAAACGTCCAGACAATCCATAGATATGGGAAATACATGAGTGGTTGCCTAGAGCTGGACATTTGGAGAGAAATGGGGAGTGTGCTAATGAGTATGAAGTTTCACCAGGAACTGATGAAAATGTCCCAGATGACTTAAAATCCCATAAGTTTGTTCCGATACAGTTCTGGAGGTCAGAAGTTGAGAATGGATCTCCCTGGGCTAACAGCTAGGTTTCATTCCTGGGGCTGCATTCCTTCTGGGGGTCATTGACTTGTTTCCTTGTCTGTCCCACCTTCTAGGCCACCTGCGCTTTTTGGCTGGTGCCTACTTCCTCCATCTTCAAAGACAGCAGTGCAGTTTCCTACACTCTCTCTGACACTGACACTGACTCTACCCCTCCTCTCTTTCATTTATAAGGAATCTTGTGATTACATCGGGTCCACCCACACAACCCAGTAAAGCATTCCTTATTTCAACATTAGGTGACCAGTGACTCTGATCTCCCTTGCCATGCACCAGAAAGATTCACAGGTCCTAAGGATTAGGACCTTTTGGTGGTGGTGGGGGGGCATTATTCTACCTACCACAGGTGGGTAAAACTGCTGGGACCTGAATATGAATTGAGGCCCTGGCACTCTTTCTAGTAATAGTCACCGTATTCTTCATTGCCACACACTTAGAGTAAAAAATGCCAGTTCTACTTAAAAATGTTCTGGACAAAGCAGAAAAAAATACTAATTTTGTTAAATATCAACTTTTGAGCACACTGCACTTTCCTAGTCCTGGTGATAAGCTAGGAGGAAGGCACAAAGCACTTCTGCACATGAGGTATGCTGGTTCTGACAAGGAGACACACGCCTGTTACTTGGGTTGTGAGTTGGACCAGCTGCTATTTTCATGGAACACAATTTTTACTGGAAAGAACCAGTGAAAATAAACTTTGGGTATCTGTCAGAACCTTTCACAAAATGAATGAAATTGACTTGTCACTTCAAAGAAAAGAGTTTACAGGATTTGTTGACAAGGACTAAATTGCAGCTTTGAAGGGAAAACCAGAACTTCAGAAAAGTTGTACATAACTCTCTGAGCTTGGTGGCTTCTAATATATGAAGACACTCCCGATGAGGTCATTGGTGATATTAATGAATGTGCATTTTAGAATGTTGTTTGAGGAAATTTATCAACATTTGGAAGATCTGCATAAACTCATGCAGGATGTTATGAAATCATGCATGGGTGAGTATGCTTTTAATGGTCAAGATCAACCAACCAGTGGGTTTTGATGTATCAGTGTGTTAAAAGTTCATTCAGATGGCTTCAGTTTCTACATTGCTACTAGCCTTTTTGAAACAATGACTTGTTGAATTTTAGTGTAGTATCAAAGAAGAAAATCCACAATAATGAAAAAGCTGTTTAAAATACTCTTCCTTTTTCTAACTATATCTGAGTAAGGCTCCTTCTTCATCCTCCTCCTCAACCAAAACTTCATGTTGCAACTGACTGAATGTAGAAACAATCATAATTCAATTGCCTTCTATTGAGCCAGATTATGAAGAGATTTGCAAAAATGTAAATAATGCTATATATATGTTTTGTTTTGTTTTGGTGCAGTGGTTTTAATAAAATGAAATTTAATAAAATTTTAATAAAATACTTATTTTATAATTTTACAAAATGTACTTAAATTTTAATAAATAAAATTTTAATAAAATGCTGTGGTTTTAATAAAAAATTTTGATTAATGGTTAAGTATCTCACTCTTGATTTTGGCTCAGGTCATGATCTCAGGGTGGTAAGATTGAGCTGCAGTGGGGCCTGCTTAAGATTCTCTTTCTCCCTCTACCTCTGCCCCCCCCACTCGTGCTCTCTCTCTCTCTCTCTCTCAAACTAAAACTAAAAAATAAAAAGTTTAGATTACTTAAAAAAATAAAACCTTAAAAGAGGTGGTACCTGATTGGCTCCGTCAATAAAGTGTGTGACTCTTGATCTTGCGGTTATAAGTTTGAGGCCCACTTGGGTGTAGAAATTACTTAAAAAAATAAAATCTTTTTAAAAAGTTTTGTATGTTAACATGTAATTGGTTTATTATTGTTATTTTAAAGGGAATTAATATTTAAAAATTTCTCATGGTTAAGATTTTTGATGCTGTTAAGTATCGATAAAAATAACATATAAACAAAAGTTGTTTGAGGTCCTTGGTAATTTTTAAGCATATAAAGGTATCCTAAAACTAAAAACTTTGAGAACAACTGTATTATCAAATGCTATTGAACTTTTGTGGCTGTTTGTTATGTAGCTGTACCTAACCAGGATACTCTCTGGGGGTCCTGTGTCTACTTAGCATAGTGGTCTTTGAAAATTTTCATCATTCTGGGGCACCAGGGTGGCTTAGTCTGTTGAGTGTCTGACTTGATGAGGTTGTGGTCTCAGGGTTGTGAGATCAAGCCCCGTGTCAGGCTCTGTGCTGGGCGTGGAGCCTACTTAAGATTCTCCCTCTCCATCTGCCCCTCCTCCTCCTTTTCCAAAAAAAAAAATAAATAAAATATATGTATATAATATAAAATATATAATAGAGAAGTATATATGTAATAGAAAATATTCATCATTCCAGTATATATATATAAAATACTCTTCACCCATTAAAAGGAAGGAAGTCCTTCCATTTGCAATGACATGGATGGATCTTGGATGCATTATGCTAAGGAAAATAAGCGAGACAGAGAAAGGCAAATGTTGTATGATCTCACTTATATGTGGAATCTAAAAGAATAAAACCACACTCATAGAAAAAGAACAGAGTTGTGGTTATAAAGAGAAGGTAGGGGGGTTGGGTGGAGGTGGTCGAAGGTATAAAACTCTAGTTACAAGGTAAGTACTGGGGATACAAAATACAATATAATGACAGTAGTTAACACTTTCATTACTGAAAGTTGCTAAGAGAGTAAATCCTAAAATTACTTATGATGAGGAAAAATATTTTCCTTCTCTTTTGTTATCTATATGATATAATGAATGCTACCTAGATGTATTGTGGTGATTATCCAACAACATATACTAAGTCATTATGCTGTATACCTTAAACTTGTACAGTGCTGTATGTCAATTGTATCTCAATAAAAGTGGAAAAAAAGAGAAACCTGCCAATACCTTAATCATGAACACATAGGGTCCAGAAGTGTAAGAAAATATATTTGTGTTGTCCAAGCCAAAAAATAAACCTGTTGGATTATATCATTACCCCACTTGAACCTTCCAATTTCTCTCATATTTAGAAAGAAGTCCAAATTCTCCTGCTGGCTCATGAGGCCCTCCATGATTGGGACCTTGTCCTCCATGACCTCATTTCTTATTACTGTACCCTCAGTTCACTCTACTTTGAACACACTTCATGCTACATCAGATTGTTGCTGCCTCAGGGCCTTTGCACTTGCAATTATCTCTGCCTAAAATGCTCATCTCCCATAGCTAACTCCTGTTTATAGAATCTTGTCCAGTTTTACCTCCTCAGATTGGCCTTCCCTGATGGCTTCACCTAAAATAGCAGCCAAGTTTCCTTCTGTCTCCTTACCTTGATTTTTTTTTTTCTTCTTCAGAGTTCTTATTCCCTCCTGCTATTATGTTACTGTTCTATGTGTATATTTGTTTATGATCTCTCCCACTGGAATGTAGGGAGGAATACTCCAGAAGGGCAGGGACTTGGTCTGTCTTACTCATAGCTCAATCTTTTTTTTTTTTTTAAAGATTTTATTTATTTATTTGACAGAGATCACAAGTAGGCAGAGAGGCAGGCAGAGGGGGAGAGAGGAGGAAGCAGGCTCCCTGCTGAGCAGAGAGCCCGATGCGGGGCTTGATCCCAGAACCCTGGGATCATGACCTGAGCCGAAGGCAGAGGCTTTAACCCACTGAGCCACCCAGGCGCCCCTCATAGCTCAATCTTAAGGGCCTGAAACAGTGCCTGGAACACAGCGGAAGTTTTGGTGTCCTGCAATTTCACATACCTGGGTGTTCCGACAATAAATCCCTCGGAGCTAAGGTTGTGTTTTAGTAAACATCTCTGTGTGGTTAGAGTTTTTTGGAATGGGAATTTATGATGGGGGCAGCAGTGTTTCCTAGGAAAGTGGGTTGGACATCATGCTTTGGGCCCTACTTCCTTGAGGTCTGTGGGTTCACAGATTTGCGGGTCAGTGTTGGGTCTGAAAGGTGTTAGGACAAGGCTTGGCAGCAGGTTCGGCCTTGTTGAAGGGTGGGGCCTAGAAATGAACGGAGTCTTGCTGCTCTGGACATGGGGTGGGAACCTTGCAGAGGAGCCATTTCTGGGAAATGGCTGCTAGATCAGGCATTAGACTAGTCTAAGTCTAGTGCCTGATCTTTGCAGTCAGGCAATCCTGGTTCAAACCCAAGCTCCGTTTTTGTTGTTGTTTTCTAGCTGTGTAACCTGGAACAAGTTATTTAACTCTCCCCAGCTCCCAGGTCTTACCTGGAGAATGAGGGTAATAATTAAATACACATCTCAGAATTTAATTGAGATAGTTCATGCAGAGCTCTCCGGAAGCATACAGCAAGCACTCAGTAATTACTGCCGTGCTGCCACTGGAGAGAATCATTGCCTAGTCTTAGTTTCCTCTTCGAGGAATGGGGATTCCTGCCTAAGGACCACATAGAGTTGTTTTTTAAGCTGTAACAAGCGAAGAGACCGGAATGTGCTCTGAGGAAGTACAGAAGCAGGACAGATGGGGGAGGATGTTCTGATTCGGACTGTTTATAAAGGCTCTTCGGCTCCCTGCAGACTCCAAGCTGTGCAGGCCGAGGAGACAGGCTTTGCAGCAGGGGCTCAGGTTCCTCTGCCTGCAGCCGTATTTCAAAGAAAGTGGCGGCCATTCCCTCTCCAGACATCCTGGACAGCTGTTGGTGGGGGCCACACAATGCCTACCCGTTGCCAGGCCGGACATGACCCCCGGGCATTGCAGACCCTGCCTGGGAGAGCAGAGCCAAGGTAAGGCTGTGTGAGAGGATCAGAGCAGCCCTCCTGCTATTCCTTTCCCTGGTGGGTGGCCTGGCAGGCAGGGGCAGCTTGCCTTCTGTTTGAGTTGACAAGGCCACTTGATAATTTTTTCCTTGAGTCTGAACTTCAGGAAGTTCTTGAGGAACAAGAAAGTTGGATGCGGACTGGGCAGCTCTGTGCCTATGGGTAGGGTTGGGTGTCCATCCTGCTTCTTTTGATACCATAAGTTAGGTAAGTGAGATTCGAATTAGGGTGTAGGCTAAACCTCACTGAGGCTAAAATTAATTAAGTTAGGTTTATTAATTAACCTGAATGGCAACCTGATGTAGAATGGGGCCTGGGTTTGGAACTCACCCCAGCTGAGTTTGAACTTTCCCTCCCGCACCCACATACTCTGCCTGGCTGTGAGGACTTCTACAACTCAGTGAACCCAACTTCATTTATGAGAAGTCCCTCTTTAAATGCATATTCCTCAAGAAGGGAAATGGCGGGACGCCTGGGTGGCTCAGTTGGTTAAGCAGCTGCCTTCGGCTCAGGTCATGATCCCAGCTTCCTGGGATCGAGTCCCACATCGGGCTCCTTGCTTGGCAGGGAGCCTGCTTCTCCCTCTGCCTCTGCCTACCACTCTGTCTGCCTGTGCTCTCTCTCTCTAACAAGTAAATTAAAAAAAAAAAAAAAAAAAAAAAAAAAAACCTAAAAAAAATCTTTAAAAAAAAAAAAAAAAGAAGGGAAATGGCATTAGACCTCTGATCCGGCAATGGAAATAAGTGATTCCAAGAGCGTTTTCCTAGAATCCCAGATACCCAGGAGCAGGTACGTGAGAGAGATGTGCCCTTGCCCAGCCCATATGCGTTCCCCCGCAAACACTTAACAGACATTACTGAATATCTCTCTTGCGCCAGCTGCTTTTCACATCTATTCTCATCTGTTCGATAAAGGAAGGTATTCTTGTTTCCTTGTTACAGTTGAGAAAACATCCTGGTGCCTATAGGACTACAGGCACCCTGTTAGCCCTGGGATTTCCATGCACACGGTGCTGGCTTATTAGTCAAGCCATTCATCACGTGACTTGTGCACACACACCGTGCCAGGCACGTGGGAGTGGGGGGCAGTGGTGAATGCCACCAGATCTGGCGTCTGCTTCTGGGGACAGGCATTGGCCAACCTCCCTCAACCCACAGATGTGAAATCACACCAGGGCAAAGTGTTAAGAAGGAGAGGTCTGTAGCACTCCATGGGGTTCTGACGGGGTTAGGAGGACGTGGGGGGTTGCTGGAATACGAAGCATGAGCAGGATGGAACGAGGCCTTGTCAGAAGCTCAGAGAATTGCAAAGAGGGTGGCTCAAGACAAGCTGCCTGGTGGCAGTGGCTGGGGCCCTCAGGTGCCATGGGCTGTGTTAAAGCATTGATCTTTATCCCCGGGGGGAAGACACTAAATTGTTACCAACAGAGGATGATGTCATCACATGTGGCATTTTCAAAGGCGACACTTGGGGCGCCTGGATGGCATGGTCAGTTAAGCCTCCGACTCTGGGTTTTGGCTCTGGTGGTGATCTCAGGGCAGTGACATTGGGTTTGCTTTGGGCTCGGTGCTCAGGGGGGAGTCGGCTTGAGACTCTCTCTCCCTCTTCCTCTGTCCCTCTCCCCCATGCTGTCTGTCTCTCTGTCTCTCAAATAAATAACTCTTAGGAAAACAAAACAAAGGCAAGGCTGGCTGCTGTCTGGAGAGCAGGTGAGAGGGGCAGGGGCCTTGTGGCTTCCCCGGAGAGTATGTGTGAGTGACAGTGTGGAGTGGAGTGTGGCATGGAGGCCAGGGGAGGGAGGACAGCTTCAAGGGGCGCTTTGGAGGGGTGGGGTGGATGGTGTGAGGGAAGCTTCCAGAAGGCTGGCTTCACGGGATGCCATCTGTGCCTCAGCGCCAGCCCCATCCTCACTCTTCTCTCACTGTCTTAAAATTCGTAGTAGTGTTTGCCAAGGGGCTCCGCATTGTCACTTTTTCATTGGAAAGGGGCATTTTCTGCCCCTCACTTGGCACCAGGTTCTATAAGTTAGGAAACTGGGCCTGCCCCCTGGGGCTGGACCCAAGGATCTCGGGACTGCCTCTCCCCCAGTTGCAGGCAGTGTCTGAACCAGCTCATCTGAGGAGGTGCCCAGGTCAGCCCCGTGGGGCTCATGGCCTAGAGTCACCCAGCTGGGCGTGAATCACAGCTTGGCCCCGCAAGGAGTCAGCAGAAACCAGGGCTGGTTTTTTTTTTTTTTTCCCCTTCTCATTCTGGGCCTCACTTTGATTCTCTGAGAAACAAAGGGGATATGTAAGATGATTTCTAGAGTCCTTTCCGGCCCTGTGTGTTCTGGTACTGGTGGCATGTCTGTGCGGTGCGAGGCACTCAGAGCTGCTGGGTTGTGTGGGGGCCAGCTTGTGAGGAGGGGGCTCGGCAGGACCCTTGCTTGTCTTCTCTGTCAATTTCTTCGATTTTCTACCATTAGAAATGCCCTGTGAGATACAACAAAAGCCCTCTGGCAGTCATGATATTTGGGGCTATTTTCAGCTGAAATTTGAGTGGTGTGGTCTTTACTGGCAGGGGCAGGGGAAGACTTGTTAGGAGAGGACAGACCCTCCCCGCCCCATCACAGTTTAGCCTGGCACAGGGCTCCCTGGGCCCCCTGGGTGGGCCAGGAGCAACAGTGTGCCGGGGACTATTTCTACTGGCCTATAAGACACCTGCCCCGGAAATAATTTTATTATTTAAATAT
>ML110153.1:0-76348 GCA_003697995.1 Taxidea taxus jeffersonii | reverse complement strand
CTTTCCGAAAGCAGCCTTATATTTCCACAGGCCCTGTGATTGGCAGAGGTTTCTGTTTTCATTTCTAGGTGGCTTGCCTCCATACCCTGGGGCTTGTTTAGGACTGTGTGGTTTCTTGAGGACCAACACCCTTGGCTGCCAATCTGGGACCTTCAGCAATAATTCTGGGGTGGGGTGGGTGTGCAGGGTGGGGCATGTGGGGAGAACTCTAACAGTGTTTTCTGGAGCTCCTGTCATGAGCAGGCCCTGCTTCCCTCAAATAAGGATGACTGAAGGAGCCTTGAGCTTTTGGGCTTGGGGTAGAGAGGACAGATTCCCACTTGATTTTCAGGGCAGGGCCGTCGGTTTCCCAACTGTAGGGTCCAGACCCCGCTGCGCATTCTTGTAGGCAGCTACCACCTGACAGCGGCTGGTGCCCCCCACGGGCCATGTGCCATTCTGGCTCTTGTTCCATTGAATCTCCCTAAACCCCTCAGTGACCTGGTGTGACTGTGTACTTTGCAAAAATGGCACAGCAATACTTTGGGTTTCATTTGCCTCCAGCACCTCCCCTTGAAAGAGGCAGAGCATAGTTCTCCTCCTCCTGATTGTGAGTGGGACTTTGATACCACCTCGTTGAAAGGAATGTGGCAGAGGGAGGTGATATGACTTCTGGTGATATGGCTTCTTTCTGGATCTTTCTCTCTGGCTGTGTGTGTGTGTGTGTGTGTGTGTGTGTGTGTGTCTTTCTGTGTCTCTCTCACGCATGAAGCTTGCCTTTGGGACCCAGCTGCCATGTGTGACACAGCGTGGGAGCCCATTTGCAGGGGCTCTGACTGTAGCCCCAGCCACTGTTCCCACCAGAACCAACTGCTATCTGTGGGAGACCAAGCCTTCACGAGCCATAGTGGATTCTAACCCCAGCCTTTGAGTTGCTCCAACTGATGTTGAATGAAGCAGAGATGGGCTATCCCATCCAAGTGCTGCTCAAACCATTATGCTGTGAATGAAATAAATGTTTTAAAGCCCTACATCTTGGGGCAATTTGTTCTGTAGCCATAGTAACTGGAGCACATGGCTACTATCACCATCATCACTTGTTAATTGAGTTAACTGAGGCACAGAGAGGTTGGGGATGCCTCTCAGGGTAACACTGTGAGCATGTGGTAGCCAGGAGACTCAATGCTGGCCGGCCTTGCCCCTCCATGCAACACTGGGACCCAGGGGCTGTGCGTCTACCCCAGGCGAGCCGACACGAGCCAATTCATTGAATCCTCCTCTGCCAGCCTTGAACTCTAAGGGCTCCTGAAGGCAGAAATAAGGAGACCTCAGGAGATCTGAGGCTTTAGGATCATGATCATCCATTTTGGAGGGAGCAAAGCGAGTGTCCACTCTCTGGCACCCAGGTAGAAAGTTTCAGAACTCAGTTCTCAGAAAAGGGGTCAGAGATCTGGTCTGATACCAGTGAGTGGGGCAATCTTAGGCAGTCCCTTCCTGTCATGAGCCTCAGTTTCTCTACCTGTAAAGGGGCAAGGTGTGAGATTTGAGAAGGGGATGAGCAGGAAGGGCCCTCCCAGTAGGCGACAGGCTGCTTGAGGGCAGGGAGTGTCGAGAGTCCTGCCCACAGAGCCTGGCTTGCTGCAGGGAGCAGAGTTTTGTAGGGGCAGAGGAGGCAGAGGGGCAGGCCAGAGGCCTGCAAGGGGCTGTGGGATGGAATTAAGAGTCTGCTGGGGACTAGGGGGGTGGTGTTTGTGCCATATTGGAGAGGTGGTTTGGTCAGTGGGGAGCTTAATCAGCGCCATGAACCTGGCATTTGGTGGCAGCTCAGCCTCTATTTCACTGGGTGACATCAGAAGCCCTTCTTCCTTTCCATCTGCCCTGCAGGAATGAACAGAGATGTGTGCCTGTGTTCTTCCTAGTCCTTTCTCTCCAGAATCTTGGGCTCTCCTGCCCTCAGCTCGGGTGTCCTGGCTCAGCTCTGGGATGTGGCTCTTAGGGAAAAACTCCTGCATATGGGCTGCCTCTAAGAATACAGGCTGTGAGCTTGGCTGTCCTGGTCTGGTCTGGTGCATCTGTCTTGTGAGGACGTCGCGGGAGCTTGGCCCTGTAGGACGAGGTTGATGGAGTGTGTCAGCATCGTACAAGTGGAGAGAAAGTGCTTGACAGCTTCGGGAAGAGCTGGGGGAGGGGATGGAAGAAAGTAGCTGTTCCTTTCCAGTGGGGTTCCCGCTGAGGGACTAGGACCCCCACCAGCTGCAAGCCCCACTCAAAGCCTAGGATGCTTGAAAACACTTGCAGGAATGCTCCAACTTCTCTAGTAGGTGAGGGAGAACCCTGCAGAGGCAAGGCAGAGGGTGGCATCCAGAGTCACTCCCGTCAGCCTGTGACATGGCTTTTGGGAAACAGAATTCTCTCTTTTCACATTGCGGAGATGATCTATATGTACTATGAATATCACAGGGTACAGATCATCAAAATATTGTGGCCATCCGTGACCCTACCAACCACAGATAACTGCTGTTAATTTGTTTGTAACATCCTTTAAAGATAATTCTCACCCTCCTTTCTCCCCTCCCCCTCCTCCTCCCCATCCTTTATCACCTTCTTCCTCTCTCTCTGCCACATACACAGCACATACACCCATTCCAGGTCAATTAACAAGGATTCACCCTGTTGGGTTTTTTTTTTTTTTTAGATTTTATTTATTTACTTGACAGAGGGATAGAGAGTGAACACAAGTAGGCAGAGCAGTAGGCAGAGGGAGAGGGAGAAACAGGCTCCCCGCTAAGGAGGGAGCTCGATCCCAGGATCCTGGGCAGAAGGCAGCCACTCAGCGGACTGAGCCACCAGGGCACCTGCACTCTGTCTGTCGTTTAACCTCTGTATCCTCTTTCACTGGAGGTAGGCAACAAGGCTCTTTCCATTCATCTTTTTTTCACCGTTCTCAATGCTTGATTAACATCTGTATAAATCTCTCTTTGCCTTCTTGCCCAATTGTGTCCTTAAGTTCTGTCACCAGAAGGATACGTTTGCTGTGGCAAAAAGTATCCAGGTTTTCCAGACTTTTGGTACATACTGTCTTATTTCCTTCGAAGGAGGCTGTTCCAAAATGCATCCCCATCAGCATCGTTTGAGAGCCCCAGGACCCCTTCCTCCACCACCCCCTGCCCCAGGGTATTTTTCTTGTTCATTCTCACCAGGGGAAAAATGCTATTTTCAGTTGTTGAAGACTTCCTCTCCTGGCAGAGCATTATCCTTTCCCAGACAGTCCACACTCTTCTGACCCGTGTTTCCTGAGGACCTACTACGTGCCCGAGCCATCCCTGCCCCTGAGGAGGCTTCCCCGTGCAGCCGTTCTGTGTCCACTGCTTCACTCCGTGTGTTTGGCTGCCTAGACTTAGAAAAACGACAGACTGAGCAGGAGGGGACCTTGGAGATTGTCCATACCCTCATTTTAAGGAGAGAAAGGAGAAAAAATGGAGGCTAGGGAGAGCTGGGTCTTGCCACTGGTCATACAGAGCAGCGCATTCCTGGTGCAGTCGGAACCCTGAATTCCGGCAGGGATTCCCGTTCTTCCGCTTGTCCTGACCTGATCTTCTCACCTATCCTCAGGAGCACTGCTGTTGGTCCAGTTTAATTCCTGGGTTCAATTCAGGGTCACCTCACTGGGCATACAGTAGGTGCTAAGAAAATATTTACCTAGTGAATCTGCATAACAGAGCACAGGATGTAGTACATTTTCATTTGCCAAAATGTGTTCAACATTCCAAGAGGAAAGGATGTTTTGTTGGGTGCCCCTCTGGGAAGAAATGCCTTTTTGTTGTTGTTGTTTTTAATAAAAAAAGAAGGTGAGTAGGCTGTTGGAATTGGTGGAGGAGGAGAGATGCGGTTGCCTGGGGCTTGGGGCAGTGTTTGTGTTTGAGCTGTCCGGTCTCTGGAATTTGCCTTAGGTTCCTCTGTGCTGGCAGAGATGGACTGATAGACACAGGGTAGGGGTGGCAGATGGGAAAAGAGAGCTTAGTTTCCTTTGGTGTCCTGTGTGAATCTACACATACCTCTTAAATGGTCCCTGGGGACTGTCTCAAGTCCTCTCCCTTTTCTGCTTTTCTCAGGCCATGCCCCCTTGCCCTTGCCTTCACCAAAAGGTCCTCCTGGCTTTTATCTCCAGGCCCTTTTCAGGCTGCTCAGGCCTTTCAGGACACAGGAGGAGGCTGGGTCTATGCAGAAACAGGAATATGGGTCTGGCTTCATTTCTGATGGCAGTGGGACCTTGGGCAAGTCACCTGTCCTTGCCATATCAACCTGGCCATCTCCCTGTTCAGGCCAGACCTGCTCTCAAGGGTTCTCTTATCCCATCTGCCTCCTGCCATTTGCCCCCTTCCAATCCTTCCTCCTGCGGTTGCAAACACATTATTGTCTATCACATCCTCCTTCAAGGAACCTCCTCTCCCTGCCCGCCCCCCCCCGCCCCAGTTTCCAGAGAGAGCCATGAAGCCCCTTCCCAAGGCTGCCAGCCTGGGTGGTCTGATTCTGGTGGACCTCTCTAGGCTTGCCTCATGCTTCATGCCAGCCACACTGGCCCTTGACCAGCTGTGTGCCTTGGGCAAGCCCCTCACCCTCTCTGAACCTCTAAACCCCATCTGTAAGATAGACAACGTGAGAATCCCAATTGCTCTACTTGTATGGAGGATAATAACCACCTTGAAATGACTCTCAGCTCCTTGGGGCCCTACTTCTCTGAAAGAAGCCACAGATTTCGAAGATCCTGATTCTCAATAAACCTTTTCTTCTGCAAAAGAACAGCCTGCTTTTATTCCAAGCTCAGTTATTCCCAAAGAATGCTTTTTGTCTCAGTTATGTCTTGTTGTGTCTTCACTTAGGGCAACAGTGTCTACAGATGGAGAAAATATTTATTTATTTATGCCACTTCTTTAATAGGGGTTATATTGTCACATTCATTGTCATGCTTTATCTCTGTCATTGCTTTCTCTTGGGAAGAATGGCCCACCTGTACAAATGCCATACTTTCTCACACACAGCCCTCCTATAGCCAGATTGCCACAGAAATATTTATTCTGGGAAGCCAGGGTCTGACCCTAGGGATTAATTTACTGGGGGATGTTCTTGGGGAATCCATTAATCATTTTTTTCAACACATTTTATTGATAAGTATGGGATAGGTAAGGTGATGGGTAAATATAATACATCCCATTGGGGGTGCTTAGGGAAAACCCTTCCCTGATCCCACCATGGAGTGGGGCAGGTGTGTTTTACCTCCTAGAATTAGGTTCTCAGATGGCATATATCATCAAATTCCAGAAAACCAGAAGGATGAGATTTCAGAGAGTAGATGATCTTGACCAACCCTCTCATTTTATATATGGGGAAACTGAGGCCAGGGGAGAAAGTCTAGACTACTTAATTCTCACCTGAGTAGTTTGTAATATGATCTGTAATTTGTGTGATGGAGACTATTACTTAATGTGTTAAAAACAAGACAACAGACCTAAAATGGAGTTGCTTATGCTTAGCCTCACATTACCAAACTGAGATTCAGTTTCAGCTCAACCAGGGATGGAATTTAAAACCAGTTAATCCAGAACCACCTGATCAGCACTAGTGAGTATCTCTGTCTGATAGACCCCTGCCTTTCCTATAGTGAAAGTAATCGGGCAATAACCAGTCACTTTGTTGCCAAGTATAACTCCTGTGTTCTGGGGCTCCCTTCTGCCTATAAAAATCTTTCATTTTGTAAAGCTCCTCAGAGCTTCTTTTTATCTAGTAGATGGGATACTGCCTGATTCATGCATTGCTGAAAAAACCCAGTGAGATCTTTAAATTTTATTCATTTGAATTTTGTTTTTTTAATGATATTGTGGGGCAAGAGAAAGACAACTTTCACCTCTTCTCAGGGCTGCTGGAATTCCCAGGCCCATCGGGGAATGCTCACTCAACTAGAACCTTGGGACCAGGACTGAATAATGGTCTGTCCCTAGGATGTCCTGGCACAGGGCTGTAATTGTGGATTCAGGAAACCCAGTCCGTGACTAACTCAATTCTCTCCACATAATTAAAAGAGGGAGAAGGGAAATGTCAGGAGGAAGTATGCATTTAAATTTTAAAGAGCCTTGTTCATTTTTGAATCCTCACCTTTTCTGCCTTAATTCTTGGTCTCTGTAAGTTACCTAAAAAAAAAAACAAAAACAAAAAACAAAACAAAACAAAAAAAACCACACCTGATTTTAGAATAGAAAAGGAGTTAGGAGTCAGAAGAAGCTGTCTTTAGCATTTCTTCTTCCTTTGGCATCATGTAGGATTTTAATTTTGAAGCATGGCAAAGAGGCAGAAATGGCTTCAGGACCCAAAGGAACAGAATCAATTTAGAAGGAAGGTAGATTTTTTTCCTTTTCTTTTCTTGAGATCTTTCCCTAAACAACCTAAAGAATGAAGCCTTCTGCCAGTGCTGATTAGAACAGAGGCATTTCTCATTCATTAGGAATGGGTATAGGAAAAAAAGACTTACTTGAATTCACTGCTAAATCCAGTATATCAAGCTCAGGGGAGGGGGAAAATAAGCGTTTAAATTTACCTGATATTTGGGAAACGTCAGTTAAATGCTTTTGCAACTTCGTCACCATCTACTCAGGGGAAAACACCGCTGTCCAAGCTTCCCGTTTGCCTGAGAGTCAGGAGCTTCCAAACCAAGAAAGGAAGAAACCAAGCGGGTTATATATGAGCTCCCTCCCTCTTGCAGTTTTAAGCCACTGTGAAAGAACCCTGTTTATTACCGTTCTGGGGCGAACGCTGGTCGAGTTAACCCTGCTCTGCGGGGTCGGAGGGGCCTGCGCTCCGCGCCTCCCAGCGGACTCGTGTGGTGGTGCAGCCCCAGCCCCAGGCTGCAGAAAAGCGGGCCACCAGCAGACAGCGCCGCATCCTGACGCTGTCAGCGCACACAGCCTCGGCTGCGCTCCTCGCTCGCCTTCTGTCCCCATCCAGTGACCAGTTAGGTGCGGGCGAGGGGATTCCAGCCGAGGCTTCAGAGTGCGGGACCTCACGATAGTATCAGACTGGGTGCCGCCAGCAGGCAATCCAACCTGGCCTGGGAGCGCACGCGTCTTCGGAGCTGTCCGCGGCGGTGCAGTTTCCCCAGGGAGCCAACTTTAGGCCAGCTCGAGGACTGGGTGCAAGGTAGCTGGGTCTTGCGCACGGGTAGACGGGTTGGTTGGGGCTGGAGGAGCCATTGGAACCCATTGGAGGTGGTGGGGTGCCTCGCGCCCCTGGCACCTGGAGACACGCCCCGTGCTCTGAGAGACTGCAAAGAGACCGCTTAGGCTCAAGATGCATAGCCCTAAACTGTCGAGGGCTAAGACAGCATCTGCTTCCCGGGACTGCTGGGCTGGGGAGGATCCTTATGAGAGGGGTACCTGGAACAGCATTTGGGAGCCCTGGGGGTAGGTATTGAGACAGGAGTTCTTCCAGGAGGGGCCGCTGGATTGGGGACCCACCGAAACAGTCGTTGTGGAAGTTCGGGGGTGAGAAGGGATGGCTAAACGTCTTAGAAATAGAAGGTTGAAGGGGGATGGTTCTGAGCTGGAGCTTCCCAAGCCAAGCGGCCGTTTGGGGAGAATCTCCGAAGGAAGTAACTGGAGGAAGGAGAGATGGCTGTTTGGGGCGTCTTGCGGAAGGTCGATGTGCTGAGGGTCTGGAGGGTGGGGCGGGCGGCTAGTTTGGGGATCTCTGGGAGAGGTGGGCTGTTTAGGAGGCCCAGTCCCGCAGGAAAGTGATTGGGACCCTTCCCTCTCCCTCAGTGTAAGTGACTTAAAATCTTAAGGAACCGGCAGTCTGGCCGATTCCCGCTCATTTCCAGTGGCTCAGAGGAGGTACCTCAAACGGGGATTTCCGGGGTGGCAGCTGAACCACCCCCGGGGCAGGCGGTTGTACCCCTAGTCCCAAACAATTTGTGACTCCTGGGAAGGGTACAACTGAGTCGGATGTGCGTCGGGAGAGAAGTGCTTGGTCTTCACAGAGTCCTCTGGATTCGTTTCAGGCTCCGACCAGCAAATCGGTCCTTGGCATCTCAGCGAGTGGAACCCGAGGAGCGCCCCTCATCCCTGCCATCCCCTGGCGCGCGGGATTACGCGTCCGGCCCCACCCCGCCGCACCATTCCTTAAAGGGCTTGACGACCAGGGGCGCAGGGCGACCGCGGTCATGGAGGGCGCGCTGGTGGCCAACTGGAGCGCCGAGGCGGTCAACGGCAGCGAGGCGCCTCCGGAAGCCGAGGGCAACCGCACCGCCGGGCCCCCACAGCGCAACGAGGCCCTGGCGCGCGTGGAGGTGGCGGTGCTGTGCCTCATCCTCTTCCTGGCGCTGAGCGGCAACGCGTGCGTGCTACTGGCGCTGCGCACCACGCGCCACAAGCACTCGCGCCTTTTCTTCTTCATGAAGCACCTGAGCATAGCCGACCTGGTGGTGGCCGTGTTCCAGGTGCTGCCGCAACTGCTATGGGACATCACCTTCCGCTTCTACGGGCCCGACCTGCTCTGCCGCCTGGTCAAGTACCTGCAGGTGGTGGGCATGTTCGCCTCCACCTACCTGCTGCTGCTCATGTCTCTCGACCGCTGCCTGGCCATCTGCCAGCCGCTGCGGGCGCTGCGTCGCCGCGCGGACCGCCTGGCGGTGCTCGCCACGTGGCTGGGCTGCCTGGTGGCTAGCGCACCGCAGGTGCACATCTTCTCGCTGCGCGAGGTGGCCGACGGCGTCTTTGACTGCTGGGCCGTCTTCATCCAACCCTGGGGGCCCAAGGCCTACATCACGTGGATCACACTCGCCGTCTACATCGTGCCTGTCATCGTGCTCGCCGCCTGCTACGGCCTCATCAGCTTCAAGATCTGGCAGAACTTGAGACTCAAGACCGCGGCGGCGGCGGCGGCGGAGGCTGCAGAGGGGCCAGAGGGCGCGGCGGCGGCCGGCAGCGCGGGGCGCGCGGCTCTGGCACGCGTCAGCAGCGTCAAGCTCATCTCCAAGGCCAAGATCCGCACGGTTAAGATGACCTTCATTATCGTGCTGGCCTTCATCGTGTGCTGGACACCATTCTTCTTCGTGCAGATGTGGAGCGTCTGGGATGCCAACGCGCCCAAGGAAGGTAGCGCGGGCTGGAAACCTGGAGGGAGCGTGGCGGGTCGGGGTTCTTGTCCTGCCTCCTCCGCACTGACAGGTTCCTGGGGATCTTGTGCTGGGGATGTGGGTTTCAGAATCCTGCAGGGTTTGAGGCGTGGCTCCATTATCCGTTGGCCAGGGGATTTGGGGCTTAATTTCCCTGAGCCTTGGCTTCCTCTTCTGTAAAACGGCCATAATGATGAAAGTACTGGCTCTCATGGGGGGATGAAATGAGAAAATGCACGCAAAGTCCTTAGCACAGTCCTTGGGCTACACTTGGGGCATATGGTTCCTTATTATGAATGGGAAAACTGAGGTTCAAATGACTTTTTTTTAAAGATTCTATTTATTTATTTGACAGAGAGAGATCACAAGTAGGCAGAGAGGCAGGCAGAGAGAGAGGAAGAGAAGCAGGCTCCCTGCTGAGCAGAGAGCCCGATGCGGGGCTCCATCCCAGGACCCTGGGAGCATGACCTGAGCGGAAGGCAGAGGCTTTAACCCCCTGAGCCACCCAGGTGCCCCTGAGGTTCAAATGACTTAACCACTTGGTTAGCAAGTGGTGGGAGTAACTTTCAAACCCTGGTCCAAGTCGAAGCTCTTGCCGCTTGAAATTTACTTTATGTTGAACTTCCCTTTTAAGTTCAAATCAACCTGAACTCCTGGGTCTGGTTTGGATGAGGGCAGCGGTAGGTGGGCTATTTGATTTGTCCAGCTTAACGCTGAGTACTTGAGTAGTCGTCGGGAGGCTGGGCGTTGTGGGGAAGTAAGGTCTAAGGTCGAGTCTCCGAACCCCTGGCTTGTTGGAGGCGGAGAGTCTCCAAACGCAGAGAGGTGAGTGCTTGGTTGGGGTGGGGGGGAGAGGGCGGGGAGCGGGGAACTGGCGGTGCCTTGGGCCAGAGACGTTGGTGGTGCTGGGGGGCGGGGAGGGGTGGGAAAAGGATGGGAGCCTGCCAGCAAAGATGCAAATTTTCTGATTTGACGTGGTAGGCTGGGGGATTTCAGTAGGGAAGGAATGCGCTCTCCAGATCGGAGGACTGTGGTGGTCCGGGCAGAGGGTGGTAAGGGGAAGGGCAGGGAGTAGAATGGAATTGTGGGGAGGGAGCTTTGGGGAGCAGAGAGCGCCTTGGGTCCTGGGGCTTGTGGCCAGCACTGGGTTGCTGGGAGCTCCAGACAGCCTCACCTTCATTGCACACAGTTCCAATAGCTCATCTGCAAAGAGCAGGAGGGATGATCAGTGGTGGTGAGTGACTTACACATTTTGTTTGCCGGTAAGCCCATAGCACTGCACTGGGATGCAGGTGACCCTAGCGATTGTAAGAGTAGATCAAGGGGTTTGCTTTGACCCTTTTTGCAGAAATGTCCCATTTCTCAGTATGATCACTCCTGCTCCCAGAAGTCTAAAACACAACCATCTCGTGGAAGCTGGAATCTCCCTTCGTTCAGCTGGATAAATTTGCTTGCTTTGCTGTCTTTCAGAAACCACAGACTCCTGGCTTTACCCAGCCCTGCCTCATAATCCAGCATTTCTCTTAGTGGCCAGGGAGGTTATCATTGAGCACATAGGGGGCACGTGGTGCTGCAGGCTGGGGCAGTGGCAGTGGCGGGGGTGGGAAGGACTGCCGGGCAGACACAGCAGAGCCAGCCTGGCTCCATGGTGCAGCCCCTGTTCACACTCTGCAGAAAGGGTTCAGTGGTCCACAGTGGGGAAGGTGCTTTTTCCAGGTCACACAGTCAGTGGGAGGCAGACTAGAGTGGGCCAGGGGTGGGGGGGAGGGTCGCTGCTCCACCCCAGCTCTTTCCTCCTGTGCCAGCCTCCTGATGAAGGACACAGAACTAGGGAATGGGCCCAGCAAAAGGCACCAGTGGGTGTTTCTCATTAAGGCATCAGACTACACCTGTGTCCTGGGCGGGAGCAGAAGAAATACCAGACCCGGGTCTTGAGGAGCTCAAACACCAGTCCTTGAGGAAGTGAGACTGATACTGAGCAGATACTGGGGATACCTACTGGGGAGCCCTCCCTCCAGCCCTCACTAGTGTGGGACTTTGGGTAAGGGGTCCCCTTCTCTCCCTTGACTGTTAGTGTCTTGCTTTTAGAATGAGGACATTTCAGTGTTCATTCATTTCCCTCTCTTTCCTTCCCCTGGCTTCTCCCATTCATTTTTCTTCCTGATGAATTTTTCTCCCTCCTTTCCCCCTGCCTGCCTTTATATTACTTCTTGTTGTCCACCCCTTCACCTGCTCTCCTCTTCCTATTTTCCTCCCTAAAGAATGAGAATAAATGGTCAACACATATCTTAGTTACTGAGTAAGGTTTCGATTTTCCTGTGCTTTGAAAGGACATCAGACAAAAATACATGTCTTTGTCTTAAAAACAAAACACAAGAGGAGAGAGAATGAGAGCGAGAGCATCCGACTAAAGTGGGCGCAGAGGCCTTTTGTGTCCATGCTCTCGCCTGAGGATTTCCATGGTGGGGCCTTCTCTCCTGGTGGGCCAGGCTCCTGCTCTCAGGCTTCAGGAGCAGGAAGAGAAACAGACTCTAGGAACCTCAGGTCTTCCCTCTGTTCCTTGGCTTCTTTCCCAGTTCAGAGGAAAGGGTGGGTGCCATATGGAAAGCCCAGGGCCCCCTCATCCTTGGCCCTCTGTGTCCTGGGTGCTCCTAGAAGAGAACAAATGAAGACAGTGGGATTCATGATGCCTCCTTCCAGGAGTGGGCACCCAGTCCCCGTGTGAGGGCCTGCCCAGCACCGAGGACTTGGACTCTGGCCACCAGCCCGGCCAAGTCATGCCACGGCCTCAGGGCAGCAGCGGGGGTCTGAGTGGACTTGGGCTCAGCTGGATTGCAAGCTCTGTGCCCACCTGGCATTAACTGGGATAATTGCAAGTAGCAGGCTGGGCAATCAGAAATAATGGTGTTTACAGTCAGTTTGGAGACATGACTGTCTGGAGGCCATGGGCAAGTGTTAAGGAACAAAACAAGGAGCCACTTGAGCTATTCAAGGAATTATGATCAGCACCATGGAAGGAATGCACAGCCCTCACTTTCCAAGATGAAGGGAATTGAGAAGAGATGCAAAATATCTAGATCTGGGGCCCTTGTTCTGCTCATCTCCTGAGGGTTGGAGGCTGGAAGGTCAGGAAGCCCGCTGAGAGCAGGCAGACGTTCTTCTGGGAAGCCCAGGGGCAGGCTGGTATAGATAGAGGTGGAGGAAGTGGGGCACATGTGGGATCTGTCCCTGCCAACAGCTTCATCCTGAAAACCTCTGAGGGAAGGAGAAGCTCCGAACTGTGGGCTGCCAGAGGGGTTGGAGAAGTCACACAAGCCTTTCAGCTGTCCGTGTGGCCCTTCGCTGGCCACAAAACCCCCTACCTCTGTGAGGCTTTGTGCGCCCTGACCTTCTCTGCAAGCCCAGGCGCTCCTTTCACATCTCTCTCCTTTCATGGACTTCTTTCCCTCCTACACCTGCGTTCACACCAAGCTCTGCCCTTGCGGGTTCAGAGCTCACCTTGCTCCAAAAGTAATGAGAGGTTGGCCACAAAGATTCGGGTACTGTGGCAAGACAAAGTAGATACAAGGAAACCTGGATGAAGGGGAGAAAGGGATAGGAAAATTATAATATAATCATAGTAATAATAATAATAATAAAGGCTCTGTAGAGGTGAGCTGTGCATGGAGCTTCCTTTCTCTAAGAGCCAGAGCAAAGACAGAAACTCTCAATTTCAATATTTCCACTGTTGAGAAGAAAAAACAGTGAGGGAAGAGAAAAGGAAGAGGAGCACTATGGTAATTACTGCGCTCCTCTCCACCCAAAGCCCAAAGCAGCCACCCGCTATTGGAGCCCTGCGTTAGTGAGGCTGGTGAGACCACAGGAAGAGGAGACCAGACACCCACGGCGCGTGTGGACCAGCTCCATATGTATCTTGGCAAGCAAATTCCACTGTCAAAGATTCGGCGCTGACCTTTCCCCTTGAACTCTGTGTGATTTGCTTGGCTGCTGGCCCCAGGATTCTGACCTGGGGTGGTTGGGAGGGAGGAGATGGAGAGGGGGCATGTCTGTATTTCTAGGGGTACACTGATGCTGGTTGGATTTGGTGGGGCTGATTTTGAGTCTCCGGCTCAAGTGTTTGGTGAAATGCCTGGTCTTGTAGGCAGAGATGAGAGAGAAGGGGGGACATGTTGGCAGATGGGGCAGGTGTGCCACCTGTCCACACTGAACATTATTCATGGCTCCTGCCTGGTGCCTGGAAGCTAGGGGAGAAGATTTTGAATTAAAAAATCTCACTCACACTTCATAGATGAGTCATATGCAGAGCAGTCCCTGTTTTCTCTCAAACTGGCTGATTTCCATGGGGGTGAGAAAATGCCCAGAGAAGAGGGTGGGGACCTCCACTCCACAGAGACCATGGAAGGACCAAGGGACCTGTCTGATGGGCCAGTACAGTGGGCAGGCATTGTGAAATCCTGCGTGGTTTGTGCAGGGAAAGAAGCACGTGGCTGGCCTATTTGGAGCTTGCTCTGCCCTTTTCTCCTGTGTGTCCTTAAGCAAACTGCTAGACCTCTCTGGGCCTTAGCTTCCTCCTTTGTATAATCAAGGAAGCAAAGCCTACCTGCCTACCTGTGGGGTTGTTAGGAGAATGACAGGGTGTGCCTCGAGGCACCTGGGGGCCATGTGATCAACATCACTCTTCTCTTCCCCCATTCTACTTGTTAGGTTTTGTTCCCATTCTTGGGATTGACTCTGAGAATCTTGACAGTTATTCCTGAGGAAGGAGATGGGCATTTTTTTGGGAGAGCCCAGGCGGAGGGGATTGGGATGCAGAGAAGCAGAGCCTGTAGACGATAGGCAGTGTGTCCAGGGTGGTGGGGATGCGGAGGAGGAACTTGTTAAGGTTGGACTGTGAGCCTGGTCACAACAGGGACCCCTTCTGTTCTGCTCACTAGTGTGCATCCACTGCCAAGCATGGTGCTGGGCACCCATTAGGAGCTCAGCCAATGCTGGTTGAACAGATATGGATATGGGAGGGATATGGGAGGAGGAAGGTGCTTGAGATGGGCTGGGTTGGGTGTGTGGATTTGGATTCCAGAGAGATAAGGATTTTCTAAGCAGCCATCCAATATTGGCATTGGCTGCCTGGTGAAGAAGTGACTGCCCCAGTTACTTGGGGGCAACCAAACCTCTGTCAGGAGTGTTGTACTAGGAGGAAGGTGGAAATGCACAGGAGGCCTGGTGTTAAGTGTTTCCCTGTCTGAAAATGAGCTTCCCAGCTCCTCCCTTTTCCCGTGGAACTGTGGTCCCTCTAGTGTGGACTACCTACCTCACCTTTTCAAGGATGTTGTGCCCTCTTGGGGGATGGGGAAGCTGTGGGTCTAGGTCCTCTCTGGAGAGACCTCCCCCTGGTTCTGGGTCCTATCTGAAGAGATTGGGCTGGCTGGTTAGCTGCCTGAGGGCTTGGGCCACCTGACAACTCCAGTGCTTTGCACTGACATTTGTTGAAAATGAAGGGAACCTCTTGGGGGTCACCCCCAGGGGCAGGAGCTGGCAGTGGCTGAACTGTGCTCTGCCAACCCCTGTTGCATCAGCCCTGGGAGACGGCACTGGGCAGTGCTGAGAGCTGGTCCTGGTCTTGTTGCCTTCTCTGTGATTTGGGGCATGTGTGATCTCTGGGCCTCCATCACCCTCAGTGGACCTGTGGGGCTAGAATAGGACACCCTCTGTGGCCATCTGCTTCAGTGACATGAGGAGTTAGAGTAGTTGGAAACAGGAGGCCCCCACTTGTTGAGTACCCAGCCCCACATCTCATCCTCACCTGAACACAGCAAGGTAAGGAGGCTTTGTCCCCATTTTATAGAGGAAGAAACAGGCCCAGAGAGGCAAGACCTGCTCAAGGACACTGTTGAGTGAGGGGTGGAGCTAGAATTTGAACCTAGGTCCTCCTACTGCAAAGGCTGCCCCGTCACACTGGCCTTCATCCCCAGGCCAGCATTTTCAAGGTGGTCTATCACTCTTGGCCATGGGATCTCTTGGGGGCTTTTAGAAGCATCCCCTGCAGATATCCATCCGATGGAAGAAATGTGCAGCAAAGCCTCACCCAACATATTTTTTTTTCTGTTATTGATCAAACCTCTTGGAGGGAAAGGTGAAGTTACATGGGACAGAAACCCAAAGGGAAAGCACTCACATTAGCCAGGAACATAACTCACAATTGCTAATGACAAGATTGTGGTTGTTAACTGTTCATCTAATTGCAATTTATCCCCAGAAGGGCCAAGTTCAAGACCTCTTCAGGGCAGAGAATGATCTGTCCAATTTCCTCCTGCCCTCCCTCCCCCACTGCTCTGCCTATCAATGGCTCACCTGAAGACCAGACCCTCCAAGATGCCTGGCCCACCCAAACCTTGGGCACAACATCCTTGAAAATGTGAGGTGGGTAGGCCACACTGGAGGGACCACAGTTCCACAGGAAAGGGGAGGAGCTGGGAAGCTCATTTTCAGACAGTGAAACACTTAACACCAGGCCTCCTGTGCATTTCCACCTTCCTGGCCTGGCCCCAGAGCCCTGCACCCTCTTTGTGACCCCAACATCTCTACTCTTCTGGCTCTCTTGGCTGAAACACCCAACACACACACACCTGGCTGCCTGTGCCCTCCTGGCACCACCCACTGGGCACTGTGTGTTCAAAGCATGAGCTTCTCAGCTCCCCCTGCTCCCCGCTGACCCCTCCATCCTAGCTCTACCACACGTCTCATTTTGGATGGAGACCAGAGTGTCTTGATGTCAGCACTGCTGACATTCTGGGCCATGTAATCCCGTCGGGTGGGCGGCTGTCCAGGATGCTGGGGAATGTTCAGGCAGCATCCCTGACCTCTGCCCTCTGCATCCCACTGGCACCTTTCCTTCAGTCCTGACCACCAACAGTGTCTCCAGACATTGCTGAATGATGCCTCTGGTTGAGAAGCACTGGTTTAGATCCACAATGGAGATGTGGCCTGATCTAGTATCTAGTGAACAAGGACACCCTCGTCACCTCTGTCCTGGGCTCTGGCTAATCTGCCTTGTGAACCCCTGACGGCATGCTGGTTCCCACAGGGTCCTTCTGCTGAGCACCCATGCTGATTCTGTTCTCACCATAGGCATGCCCACTGTAGTCTTTTCTGCAGAGATTTGTCCTTCAAAGGTCAAGAGCAGGTGTGGACCACTTTGTGGCACAATTCTAGGGGGTGCCCTTTACCTCGTGGTCTGTGAGAATGATGCTCCCAGGAGCCTTGCAGGGCACAACTTGGCAGCCTCATCCGGGGTCTTCCTCCTCTGAAGGCCAATGCATCCACTCTACAAACAGTCATTACTACCTCCTAAGGGTCCTGTCCACACAGCCTCTGCTTTGATACCTTGGTCCTCCAGTGAGGGGAATTTGCAGGAAGCCATCCCCAGTTCCTCACCTGCTCAACTGAGGCCAACAGCTGGCATTTGCATAAACATGGGACAGTCAGGCCAAGGGGGGTTACAGAGCTCTGGGAGTAACACCCCATTTTCTGCCCAGCTGGTGTCGGACTCTTAGGTCCTGAGGTATAGCACAATGGAGTGGCAGCAGTGACTTTGGGCAGTTGACTAAACCAGCCTGGAGCCCAGTTTTCTGGAGTTAGGAATAGAGTTTAGCTTGTGGGCAGGGTGGGCTCTGCCTGCCAGTTGCAGGGTGCATGGCATATAGTAAGTGCTCAATCAGTGTCTGCTTTTCTCCTCCCTCCCTTCCTTCCTCTTTCTTTCTTTCTTTCAACATTTCATTTATCTGAGAGGAAGAATGAGACAGAGCGGGAGAGAAAGAATGAGACAGAGCGGGAGAGAAAGCACAAGCTGGAAGGGAGGGGCAAAGGGAGAGAAGCAGGATCCCCACTGGACAGGCAGCCCTGATGTAGGACTTGATCCCAGAGGATCAAGGTCAGGTCAGGACTCTGGGATCCTGACCTGACTCCAAGGCAAATACTTAACTAACTTGGGCCACTGAGCATCCCCAAGGTCTGCTTTACAAAGCAGAGAAATTCCAGGACTGTCAGGTCCTGGGCTGGGTCAGTGCTGTTGGGGGTGGGCGTTGTCTCGAGCTCAGGAGCAGCATATTTCACGAGGGCTGCAGTTTCCAGTGAGGGCTGGAAACAAGCCCCTGGGTGTTTGTTCCAAACCAGCGTGTGAAGAGGTGAAGAAAAACAAAAGCCTTACCTGGAGGACACAGCAGGAAGGGAGGTGGGAAGTTCTAGTTCTGGGTTTTAGAAGTGGCAGGGGGCTCTTGCCCAAGGGATGAGCAGGAAGGGTATGTAACCAGGCAGTGGAGTCCCAGCCCCTGATTCCAGAGATCCTGATTCCCGGCCACCCACAGAGGGGCAGCCTCAGCCAGAGTCTCCTGTTGTGCTCTTCAGGGAGCTGGAATTTCCCTCCCAACAGGCCAGATGCTCCAGTACCAGGGGTCTGCCCTCCACGGCCCACACCTCACTCCAAGAGTGACAAGAGTCATTCTTGCTCATTCCGTTTCTCTCTCTCTCCACCAGACCTGGATATCTGGGTATGAACCTGATTTTCCTAGAGGGAACTGCATGAGAATCCACTCGTGGGGTTAAAGCCCCCTCCTATTGTGAAGCAGGGAGATTGCCTTTTTGCCTTTCCAGCAGTTCTATCAGGACTTTCCATCCATTAATTTCATGCTTCACTTCAGTTCAGTCCCTTCTAGAACTCTTCCTATTTTCTGCAAATGACACGTACCCCCCAGCCACAAGTCTGGAAACATAAATAATGACACTGTGAAGGGATGCCACAGGAAGAGAGATCTTTCCTGTCAGTGTTTATTTATCACCCCCCTCCCCAGCGTTGATTCTGTCTCCCTGGAGGAAAAAAATCGGGAGGGCTTCAGAGAAGAAGCAGCATTTGAAAAGGGTTTCTAAGGATGAGTAGGAGCTGGCTGTGCAAAGAAGCACATTCCTTGTTGATCTTATGGGGCAGTTACTTTATTATTATCTTTCTCCCTAGTGGAGGGATACTTCTAAAATTTCAGTGAGTGTACAGATCATGTTGGCCGGGTGGAGGGGGGCATCTTGTTAAAATGCAGAATCTGATTAAGGAGGTCTGGGAGGGAGCCCTAGAGTCTGCATTTTTACCAAGCGGCCAGGCTATGCCTGTGTAGCTCACCCATAGACTATACATTGAATAGGAAGTCTTTAATATCTTACCTCTTTTATCAAAATGTGCAGTTTGCCTTTGCATCTGGGGTTGAAATTGGCTGCACAGCCCGTCATTCCCTGCAGGGTAAAGAAGGGCTGGTTGTTTACCAAAAGCCCTTCTGCTTCCAGAATGTGGTTATTCCTTAGGTTCAGCCCAGTGCGCTCAACACATCCCCCAGATTTGGGCAGTGATGTAATAGAAGCTCGGTTAAAGCTCTGTAGCCCACAAATTTGGCTCTTAACCCTGGCTTTATGATACGTGGGGTGATCACACATCTGTGAATTTTAAAACCATTCCAGTGTTGGAAAATTGTGGTCTTTTCAAAAAAGGCATTCCATAATACGTGTTAATACTCAAACTTTATGTGAGTATACATTCAAAAATCATAAAAAGAAAAAGGCTTCTGTAGACTACAGCTCTCAAATTCTTATACAGCCCCTCTAGGAATAAGGTACTTAGACCCAAATTCCCAGTCCCCTTGTTGGGGGGTGTGCTCCTGAACCAAGCACTTGGTTTCTGGAGCGAGGGCCTCTTATGAAAGTGGGTGGGCAAGGTATCAGCTAAGCCACGCGTGTCTTTGAAGTGTATGTGAAATGCATTAGTTGCCTCAGGCACAACGCAGCCCAGAGAGGCGGTGGCCAGCTGCCCATCAGCTGTTCGGGGCTAATTTGGGCCTTCAGTGACAGGGTGGAGGGGGTGCCGGGAAATCCGAACATGGGAGTTCTTGGGGCTTGAGTAAAGCCAGGCTCGTGGGCGGGTGGAACACTTTGGGGCATACCGTCCTCATCCTCAAGTGGCCCTCTGCCACCCACCCCTCCATGAATCACAGTGCTAAGTGGAAATACAGAGTTGTATCTGTTTCCTGGGTGTAAAATTGCCCAGCAGGGCATCTGGCTTTTGGCGGGTGGCCATTTCTGTTCACATCTCTTGCTTGGTGCCTAGGAGCCCCGCTTGAGGATCTCCCCTAGTCCCCAGGCTTGTGGCCCGCCCAGCAGCCCTGCCCCCCACCCCCCAGCGCTGCACCTCCCTGTTGAATAGAGTGCTGTGTTCTCCATGTTTCCCTTGAGTGTACGTCCTGTGACTACCGGCACAGGGCATGAAAGGATGCTAGAACATCTGATCTCCTTCTTTCCCTCCGAGAAAATCCCTAAGCTGGTGACCAGGCAGGTGTGAGGACCAGTCCCTGGACCAGTGCCTCCCAGTGGCCCCCTATTTTTGGCAAGGACCAGAGAGAGCAGTTTGCACCACTCAGGGCTTTGTCCTGGGGAGGGATGTTATTTTTATAGGGAGCAAGTGGAAGAGATGGGGTCCCAGTGGAGACCCTGAAATCTGCCCTCCTCAGGGTTGCAACCACCTTTCCTTTTGGCTTTTCTTAAGTCACTGGCTGGGTAAGTTTTTCCTTTTTTAAGATTTTATTTATTTATTTGAGAGATAGAGGTAGAGCTCAACTAGGCAGAGAAGCAGGCAGAGAGAGAGGGAGAAGTAATCTCTCCGCTGAGCAAGGAGCCTGATGTGGGACTCAATCCCAGGATTCTGGGATCATGATCTGAGCCAAAGGCAGCCACCCAACCGACTGAGCCACCCAGGTGCCCCCGGGTAAGTTTTTCCAAATGGACCATCAGGAGTTCCTTTGGTGTCATGGCAGGCCTCTGGCTTTTAATTTTTTTCAAAAAATTTTAACAGATTTTCTTTATTTATTTGAGAGAGAGAACGAGAGATAGCATGAGAGGGGAGAAGGTCAGAGGGAGAAGCAGAAGCAGACTCCCCATGGAGCTGGGAGCCCAACGTGGGACTCAAACCCGGGACTCTGGGATCATGACCTGAGCTGAAGGCAGTCGCTTAACCAACTGAGCCACCCAGGTGCCCCTCCACCTTTTTTTTCAATTTTTGAAGTCATGGAAAAACAGGCAAAGGACACTTTCTTTAATTGACCTGGGATCAGGAGCCTCTAAACTTTGGGCTTTAAAAATGATGCAGCTGGGGGCACCTGGGTGGCTCAGTGGGTTAAAGCCTCTGCCTTCAGCTCAGGTCATGATATCAGGGTCCTGGGATTGAGCCCCGCATCGGGCTCTCTACTTGGCGGGGAGCCTGCTTCCCTTCCTCTCTCTGCCTGCCTCTCTGCCTACTTGTGATCTCTGTCAAATAAATAAAAATAAAATCTTAAAAAAAAAAAAAGATGCAGCTGGTCATAACTCGTATCTGTTAATAACGATACTAATCACCGGAATAAACACTGTAATTCACAAAGCCCTTTTACACCCCCCCACCAGTTTTTTCAAAGTCCTTGCAAGTGTCACCTCCAGTTTATAGATAAGGATGTTAAGGCTTATACAGTAGATGTGGCTCAGAGAAAGATTAGGTGGAGGATTCACACCCTAGGGGTTTGCGTCTGAATCCTGTGTCCCTGGCTCCTCCCTCAGCCAGGGCTCCACTGGGGCCCCTCTGTGATGGCTTGCCCACCCCCCGGACCCCAGAGGAGGTGATGGCGGCAGACCACACCTTTGGAGGAGTTGTGGATTCTGACTTCAGCTCTTCCTTTTCTGCACTGACTTTATCATTGCTCTGCTTTGTCTGACACGTGGCCAGGGACCAGGGTTGGAGCTGGGCAGCAGGGAACGGCCCTTCAGAGAAGCCAGAATTAAGGCAAAGGGGTGGACCTTTGTATATTTGCATGGACTGGTCATTGGGTATAGGCTGCTCCTGGGACAGGGGTTTCTGCTGTGGCCAAAGGCAGTGCCCAAAAGGAACTCAGCTGAGATCCTCACTGGCCAGCTCCCTGGTAGCTGGGGAATGAGCCCCTGGGTCCTAAGATGAGATCTGGGCTCAGGGCACCATGGCGTCTGCTGCAGATCTGCTAGACGCAGCTCGAGGTGGCACCACTCTGAGTTGCTTTTCAATGGTACCTCTTTAGCAGCTACCCCACGGGGTACAGTCTTGGGACACCTGTGTGAGGCAGTCGGTTAAGCGGCTGACTCTTGATTTTGGCTCAGATCATGATCTCAGGGTTGTGGGTTCGAGACCGGAGTTGGGCTCTGCACTGAGCATGGAGCCTGCTTGGGATTCTCTCTCTCCCTCTGCCTCTCCCTCCGCTCATGCTTTCTCTCAAATAAATAAATGAAAAAGAGAGAGAAAAAGAGAAAGAAGTCCGCATTTAAGGATTTTGGTCCAGAAGAACACCCTGAGTGTGGCGTGCCCCAGAACCTGGAGCTGGAATGTTGGAGCAGAAAGGAGAGAGGGCAGTTTGCGGTGCGGAGACAGATGCTTCTTCCCTGTGATGTCCAGGCTTGCGTGTGAGTTAAAACGGGTCTTAGTACTGAAATCTGCAGGGCTAGATCAGACATTCCCAGGATCCCAAGGAAGATGGAATAAGGCAAGGACATTCTCCTCCATCGCTGGTTCATTGTTTCGGCACACCTTTGACTCTGTGGAGCCTCGGCACCCCCCTTGCTCTCCCTGAAGATGGCCCATTGTTTCAGTCTGCTTAAACCCATCCGGAAGTCACAAGCTAGCTGAAAAGGGTAGATAAGCTTGTTGGTTGCACTGGTGGTGCGGGCCTGTAGAGCCAGGAAATGAATCTGGCTCTACGATTCTATGAGCTGACCTTAGGGGCCATGCGATCCGGCCCAAGAGACTCACTGGATGGACACTGCCATATGTCAGTGCAGCTTCCAGAAGCTCAGCCAGTGGGTCCTGTGTCCTGTGCCCCACCCTGGGCTATCTCAGATTCCAAAGCCCAACCCAGGGAGCAGCCTCTCTCCATTGTTTCACACCGGTCTGAGTGAACTCTGTTATCTTTAAGCAAAGTAGCATTTACTGGGCATGTCTACATCACGGTAGTGATAATGGTAATAAGTGAGTACGTTAAGTTTTTACTTTTATTGAGTGCCAGGAATCATGATGGGTACTTGGACATCCTGACTAGTGAAACGTGGCCCTGATTCTGTAAAGGAGGTCTTTTTATTATGCCAATTTGACAGATGGAGAAACTGAGGTTAAGAGGTTAGATGACTCGCCCTAGAACACACAAAGTGCAAAGTGGCAGAGCCAGGATTTGTGCCGAGTCTGGGTAACTTAAAAGCAAAGCCGTCACTGGGTTCTTTTAACCAGAGTGTGGGGAGAAGTGGGTGGCACTTGCTCTGTGGGATCCCCCCACCATCACCCTTAGGAGCCCTTCCCACCACTTTCTAACATCTGCCCTTCTTCCGGGCACCAAGGGTAGGCTAGCTTTCTGTAAAGGGCCAGGCAGTACCTCTTTTAGGCTTGTGGGTATAAGGTCTCTGGAACAAGTACTCAGCTTTCTCCTTGTAGTGCAGAAGCTGCCATAGACAATATATGAATGAATGGGTGTGGCTGTGTCCCAATAAAACTTTATTTAGAAAAACAAGAATCAGGTGGGATTTGGCCCCCATAGGCCAAACAATATAGCTTGTTGGTCCCTGGTCTAGACCAGGAGACATTTCTGCTGGGAACAATGATGGTCTGATAGGAGGTAATGTGTTTCCCATCCCAGATATACTTAGATTATAAAAGATCATCACTGAGAACAGGCAATACCCCACCTCCGTGGGCAATTCTACCTGTGTGGGAAAAGGGTAGTTGCTCTCTGACTTGCCCTCAAATCACACCCTAAGAGGGATTGTCTGGCAAGCCTGTGTCTTTGCTTTGGGACTGAGAGGATTCACTAACTGGTACCAACCTGACATGTGTGAACGCTGACCTAGTTTGAAAAGGCATAGCTTCATTAAGTTCAGGTGGAAACACAGGGTGACATGTTGTGTGTCCCTGGGGAAGTCACTTCCCTTCTGGGCTTCACTTTCCTCACACAGAAGACAGGGATGAGTCTGCTTTGAAAACCGCAGGGTCCTGTGCCGGCTTGAGCAGTGATTGCCATGGTCAGCATCGCTACATGGCCATGTGCTCTCTTGGAAACAACATCGTGAATCGTGAGGACAATATTTTCCATGCTTTGTTCTATTCCTGTTGGCTTCTCTAGCCACCAGAAAGGGGAGCAGTGTGGTCTAAACAAGGAACAGAAAGTGCAGAGAGCCTGTGAGGGGCAGTCAATAGTCACCTGCTTAGAAACCATCAAGGGCTCCCCACTGTCTGTAGACTAAAGCTCAGGTGGCCTATGCTCACGATCCTCCTCAGCCTGGCTCTTTCCTGTTTCTTTCCCCGTGAAACTCCCTTTCCCCAACTCTGGCAGTTTTTGGACATGTTTTTGGACATGTTGGGGGGACAATGTTGGGGACTCCTGTCTCTCGATGGTTAGGATATTGCCAGATTTTTAAAAGGGCAATTGTGCCCTTAGCCTTTGGCAACCTGACAGGAGCGGGTTCAGCTTAGAGAGGGTCATCTATCCCCCAGGGAGCCAAGCCAGGCCCATCCTACGTGTCTGTGGCCACCAGGTGGGGGCAGAGGCGCCTGCCTTGGTCCAGAGTCCTACCAGGCTGGCCAGGCAGAGGAAGGAATCTCCATGGGGGTGGAAGGGGATTGAGAATTCATTAACTGTTTCCTTTTTTGTTGTTGATGTTTCTGTATACTTTTAAAAAAATAGGATAAATAAGTTAAATGATCCAAACGTAAACTCAGGCAAATAGCTTAAGAGAAAAGATACAGTTTTAACTCCATATGGTTAGGTAAAAGGTGGTGCCTTCCTGTGCAAGCCTGAGCTTCATTCCTGCTCTGTCCTTCTCTCCCTTGTTTCCTAACCTTACGCGCCTGCATTCTTGCCTCTGTGTCTGGTAGTTCACTTCTCAGGGTCCTTTTTAAATTTTAACCATGTGTTGATTTTGCTTCCTTTATTTTATACATTGAATTTTTGAGGACATTCTGTTTTTAGTCTTGGTGATTTCTCACCAGAATTTCTAAACTTAAATTCATCTTCTTAGCTACTCAAATCAAATATTTTTTTTTCATTCTCTTTTATAGAAAATGAGCAGTACTGGCTTTCCCCCCCTCCACTTTTCCACTTTCCCGTTCTTTACTATTTTAGTTTAGGTTTAGATGCTCCTCCTTTGTTTCCCTGAACATTCTCTTGTGCAAGACTTTCTGGTTTTATCTGCTCTAGTTTGCTCTTGTGCCAACAGGTGCACTAAGGAATTAGACCAGTGGTTCTTCAACTTGTGTGTGTGTCAGAACCTCACCCCCGGGAGTCTGGTCCAGTAGGTCTAGGGTAAGGCCTGAGAAGTTACATTTCTAACAAGTTCCTGGGTGACCCAGGGATCCCAGTTTGAGAACCAAACCATCATCTTGTGGATAATCATCCTTCTTCCTTTGGTGACTAGGTGACAGATGTCTGACAGATGTTTCCATGCTCTGCCTCTGTGCTGGCATCTAGGTCTTGTGGCTTCACAGTCCCTGTGAGAAATCCTTTCCTGGATTCAGCTCTTGAATTTTGGAGGTTTTGTTTTGTTTTTATTTATTTGTTCATTTAAGTCATTTCTCTGCCCAATGTGGGGCTCAAACTTACAACCCTGATATCAAGAGTTGCACGCCACTCTGACTGAGCTAGCCAGGTATCTAGAATTCTGGAGATATTTTTTGAAAACTTTTTGCAGAAAAGATCAAAGAGCAGCAGATTTTCCAAGCCCTCTTGCAGCTGCCTTCACTGATAAGAATGTGGCTGTGAGCAGTTTCTTGGCTGTATTGCTGTCCTTGCAGGTTTCTGGAGGGAGTGCTCACTCTCCTCCAGTGGTGGGAGAGATCTGCAGTTTGTCAGATGGAAGTCTATTGCAAGAAACCCAGATGTTTTTCCTCTCCTCTACTTGGAAGTATATAGGATTAGGAAGTTTTCTTTTCTTCCTTCCTTCTTCCCTCCTCTCCCCTCCCCTCCCTTCCTTTCTTTCCTCCCTCTCTCCCTCCCTCCCTTCTTTCCTTTCCTTTTTCCTTTCCTCAACACCCAGCATGGGACTTGAACTCATGACATCAAGGTCAAGAGTGCCATGCTCTAGTGACTGCGCCCGCCAGGCACCTCAGGATTTGGAATTTTTCTTTCCTTTTGAAGTTTGAATTTGCAACAAGCAGTGTCTTGAAGTTGATCCTTAATTTTGTCTGGAACACAGTAAATCCCTAGTATAATGGTTTCTTCCCAGTACCTTAAAGAATTTCAGGATAACCTTTTCTCCTGTGTAAGTCTGATTTGTCATGCCAAAACATGCTCTTAGGGGTACAGAATTTTCAGTGTTCTCAACTGCGAAGATGGCAACACTTTCTTGCCACCATGCCTTTGCCTGGGCCATTCCTTCTATCTGGAGCACCCTTCCTCCGTCCTCTGCCTGGAAAACTCCTGAGCATCTTTCAGGTATTGGCTCAAATGTTGCTTTCTGTAAGGCTGGCCATGAATCGCTCTGAGTTGCTCCCCCTCCTTGGTCTGCCCAACCGGCCTGCATTGTGCCCACCCCGTGGTGCTACTCATTTTATTTTTGAGTCCCCAGGGCCTAGCCTGGTGTATGGCACACGGTCACGATAGCAGCTACCGTGTACAGGCCCTTACTGTATACCAGGCATTTTTTTTAATCCTTGCAGTCTTCCTGCGAGTTTTGCATACTCTTGTTATCCCCACATAAAGATTAGCAAACAGCAGTCTCCTGGGGAGACTGAAGTAATTTGTTGCTGGCAGAACAAGACTACTAACTAGGTCTGGCAGCTCCTTGATGCTGTGCTCTTGGGCACTCAGAGTCGTGGGCACTGGATACGTGCTGGGTGAGTTATGAATGAACAGGTGGCTTTGATGAGCGCAGCTCCTGCTGACGGAGGCATTCGGCGGGTATTCTTGACGAGAGAACAGACAGGGAGCATTCTAGGGCTTGGCTGAGCCTGGGAAGGCTGGGGTGTGTGTGGCCGGGGCAGGCTGAGCGCACACCAGGAGCCATAATGCGGACGGCAGGCAGACTTTGTCCCTCTATGTCTCTGTCTTGTGACTCAGCACCTGGCACCTGGGGAAGGCTGTTCTCGGGAAATGATGTGGCCCTCCAGTAGTGATGGCCTGTTCTCCTTTCTCACCGCGCCCCCATCCTCCTTTCAGCCTCGGCTTTCATCATAGCCATGCTCCTGGCCAGCCTCAACAGCTGCTGCAACCCGTGGATCTACTTGCTCTTCACGGGCCATCTCTTCCACGAACTGGTACAGCGCTTCCTCTGCTGCTCCTCCAGCTACCTGAAGGGCAGCCGTCCAGGAGAGACCAGCGTCAGCAAAAAGAGCAACTCATCCACCTTTGTCCTGAGCCGCCATAGCTCCAGCCAGAGGAGCTGCTCGCAGCCATCCACAGTGTGATGGGGCTGGACCAGGACCGCCTCCCGCGGCTCGGGGTGTGCCGGCATAGACAGTCCGCCCCCTGGTGGCGATGTGTGTGTGTGTATAAGGTACCTTTCAGTTTGCACCCTTCCACACCTGGGGGTAGCTTGAGTGGGGTGGGAAATTCTGGCATGGATTGGGGAAGTAGTCTTCATGGTGGAAGTGTTGGGGTGACTCAGCCATCAGACGGTCCCTGGATCTCTCCTGGCTTCCTACGGGGGGTTATATGCCCTGCCCCCACTGCTGCTCTCCTTGGTTGATGGATTGGTTTTATTCTCCTGGACCTGTCATTTCTCTCCAGTATCATTTTACTCCTTTATTCTGGGATCTTGTGAAAGGTGGTAAGTATGGGATTGGTGTGTGGAAGCATACTGTTCTGAGCTCAGAATAAGGAGTGGGAGTGGGACCTCAGATGTGGAGGGTGGTGCTAATACCCTTCTGGCTTCAGAGTGCTTTTACTTTTGCATGGAACCATCCCAGCATCCTTGGGCACCAGCATGCCAGTAGGTGGCCCTAGGAACAGGAGATTCCCTTATGAAACCATTTGGCATTGGCAGCTGTTGAAAACTTGGGCTACAAATGTTTAAGAAGCTAATATTTATGTGAAATAGTCAGGAAAGAAAAAGAAACAGAAGGCATCCAGGTTGGAAAAGAAGAAGTAAAATTCTTGGCAGATGGTATGATTTTGTATGTAGATAATTCTAAGGAGTTCATGCACACATACAAACCCATTAGAACTAATAAATGAATTCGTCAAGGTTGCAGGGTGCAAGGTCAATATGCAAAGACCAGTGGTATTTCTTTATACTAGCAATTCACAATATGAAAATGAAATTAAGAAGTAATCGCATTTATACCGGTATAAGAAAGAAAAAATAGGGATATGTTTAACAAAAGAAGTACAAGACTTACACCCTGACAACTACAAAATATCATTGAAAGAAACTGAAGAAATTCAGATAAATGGAGAGACATCCTGTGTTCATGGATCAGAGACTTAAATATTATTAAGATGACAGTACTGTCCAAAATGATCTACAGGCTTAATGCAATTCTGTTATCAAAATCCTGGTTGACCTCTTTGCACAAATTGATAAGCTGATCCTAAAATTCACACAGAAATGCCAAATGATCCCAGAATAGCCAAATGATCTTTTGGAAAGAAGAACAGAGTTGGTGGATTTACAATTCCTGGTTTCAAACTTCACTATAAGGCTTCCGTAATCAAAGGAGTATGGTACTGGCATAAGGATAGACATGTGGATCAATGGAGTAGACCAATGGGATAGAATGGAGAGTGCAGTTAAAAACCCTCCCATTCATGGCCAATTGATTTTTGACAAGTGTGGCAAAAGAATTCAGTAGGGGAGACAATCTGCTCAACAGATGGGACTGGGAAAACTGGTAATCCACCTGCAAAGTGATGAAGTTGGTGAAGGGGATTAAGAGGAACAAACTTCCAGTTATAAAAGTAAGTCACAGTGATGAAAAGTACAGCACAGGGAATATAGCCAATGATATTGTAATAACTTTGTATGTGATTACACTTACTGTGTGAACATTGAGTAATGTATGGGATTGTTGGAATTCTGTCTTGTACACCTGAAACTAATAAAGCTGTATGTCAAAGCTGTATGTTGTATGTCAACTATCCAATAAAAAAAGAATGAAGTTGGACTCCTACCTCACACTGTGTATAAAAATTAACTCAAAATGCTTCAAGCCCTAAATGTAAGAGTTAAAACTATAAAACACTTAGAAGAAAACACAGGCATGAATCTTTGTGACCTTGGATCAGGCAATGATTTCTCAGATATGCTACCCAAAAGCACAAAGAAAGGAAAAAAATAGGTAAGTTAACCTCATCATAAAACAAGGTACACACCTTTGTACTTCAAAGGACACTGTCAAAAAAGTGAAAAGACACCTCACAGAATGGAAGAAAATATTTGCAAATCATATACTCCTATCTGGAATATGTCAAACACTCTCACCACTTAACAATAAAAAGACAAGCTAGTTTTTTTAAAGGGGCAATATATTTGAATAAACAAATAAGTAGACATATGTTTACATCCTCTCCAAGGAAGACCTAAAAATGGCCAATAAGCCCATGAAAATATTACTATTTTATTACTATTATTCAATATTACTATTTATTAGGAAAATGCATATTCAAGCCACAGGGAAATGCCACTTCACACCCACTAAGATGGCCGTCCTCAAAGAGCTGGGCACTAACAGGTGGGGGCAAGGATGTAGAGTCACTGGAGCTCTCCTGCATTGCTTGTGGGAATAGAAAATGGTCCAGCCTCTTGGAAAATACTTTGGCTGTGCCTCAAAAAGTTAAACAGAATTACTATATGAGCCAGAAATGCCACTCCTGGGTATTTACTCAAGAGAAATGAAAGCATACACAAGTACAAGAACTTGGACGTAAATGTTCGTGACACCATCACTTGTAATAGCCCTAAGTGGAAATAACCCAGATGTCTATCAGCAGATGAATGGATAAATATGGTCTCTCTGTTACAGTGGCATGGTATCTGGCTATACAAAGGAATGAAATCCTGGTACACGCTACAACATGGGTGACCCTTGAAAACATGATGCCAGATGGGAGAAGCCATTGCAGAAAGCCACACACCGTCCGGTTCCATCTTTGTGACATGTCCAGAATAGGCGAATCTGTAGAGAAGGTTAGAGGACTGTGCTGACCAGGGACTGCATGCTGGGCTGAATGGAGAGTGAATGAGAATAGATATGGGGTTTTGAGGGGGAAGGTGATGAGGATTTTCTAGAATTAGTGATGATGGGAGGTGAGTTTTTAGAACTCACCTTTTTTTAATGCTAAAACTGCTAAATTGAATATTTAAAGGAAGTTAACAACAAAAAAGTGTTTACCAGCTGGAAGGATGAATTCCTTAGACACTTCCTGAGCTTCTTTTTGTCTCTGTGACTCACCATTTAGGAGGAATCGTTCTTCAGATTTTCCGCAAGAGATGGTGTTCCCAGTTTGGCGGAAGGGGCCGGTGGTGGTAATCCCCCCATCCTGCTCTAGTAACTCTCCTGCACAAGTGATGTCTTGTGGTTGCAGACTGTTGTGTTTTACTGACAAGAGCAATTAACCAAGGGTCTCAAAGGTTTTACTTACCTGGTAAACATGTTCTCAGGTGTCCTCTCAGCCTTGAGGAAGGATACAACCATGCCCAAGCACTACCTTTGGTTGTTAAGTACAGGATGTTCTAGATCAGAGGTTTTTCAATGAGGACTGGCCAACTCATTGGCACTCTGGGGTACTTTTTAAAAAACTTCTCTCTATATATTTTTGGGATGTGATCCAAGGAAGAGCACTTCCCCAAAGCCCAGATTCCCTCTACACACTGTCCTCTTCTCCCTGCACACCGTGATACACACATACATGTACACATTTATACACATAGTAGAAGGAGCTGGCATGGTCTAGACATTCAGAGAGAAGTGAGGCATGTGCCAGAATGCCAGTATTCAGATTCTTACCAGTTAGTACAAGATCTTCAGGACTAACTAGACACTGAAGACCCAGAGGTGGTGTTGCTGTGACATGTCCTGAGAGTGTGAACACCAATGTATCCCCCTCTTTGGGAAGCTAACGGGATGCTGATTGGGGGACTCTGTGGCCATGCTTGGGACCCCTGGGGCACTCTGGGTGCACCTCCATGGTGGGGTCTGTTGGCTTTTGAGCCTCCCTGCTCACAGCCAGAGATGCCCTTGCCTCTGCTCTTCCTGGGGAAGCTGCTACCCTAATGGCTAACAGAGGCCACTGGGGACCAAGGAGACAGAGCGAGTCACAGATTTTTTTCACTAGGGGCGCACCATTCCTGAGCACCATGGAGAACTACCAAATCGGTGGCATTTGATTTCAGCAGCACTCATGGCTCTATACCCCTACCCTCCCAATCTTGTGCTGGAGAGTATCTTCACCATCTCAGTCCTTGTCCAACCAAGCCTGGAAGCATGAGTGTGGGGTCCTGCCTGAGGTCTGCGTACCATCCTCTCCCACAGGGTCAGACTTTTTGATAAACCAAATGCGTGGCTGGAGGTGCCAATCAATCGGAACATGTAGGTTTTTTTTCTGGAACGTTTCATTGTTCCGATGGTCAAGATTGAAAAGTGAACCCTTGAAGACTCCAAGCCTTATTTCTTTAGGCCCTGAAAAGAAGAATCTGTCACACGATTTGTGCTCCTTTGGGGATGGATCTGTGGGTTACAACTGCAGGAGGCTGCCTATTACAAAGATCCTGGTTTCAAAGTCTTTAGCCTTTTCTATTCAGTGGCAATGAAACACCACTAAATGCAAAATGTGAATTCCTCGATTTTGTTCTCCCGTGATGGTTTTTGTGGTAGCCTCGTGGACTGTGCCTGTCGGTGAGCGATGTGGCCAATCCCAAGATGTCCGTTTCATCACCTGCTTTATAAAAGGCACACTGAATAAACATTTTTTTTCATATGTTGCCATATGTTGGCATATGTTCATATGCCCTCTTTCTCCCTCCCTAAACGGTGATCGTGTCTGGTGGCTTGCAGGGTTAGATTCCCCCGCAGGGCGGCAGAGTTTTCTGCCTGATTATGACAGAAGTACACCTGGGGTGTGGTGGGGGCAGGGGTAGGGGGACCTGGTCCCATTGCCTTTGGTCACGATCTGTCAGAGTGCCGTCAAAAGAGGCTCCAAGACCCAGGCATGGACCTCTTGGATATGACAGGGCCACACCCACTGTGTGCTGCGTCAAACTCTGGAGGTAATAGGATTCTAGACTGTCATCTCGAATGGGCCTTAGCACATATTTCTTCCAGGGAGGTAAGGGGCCCATCTGCAGAACCACAGATGGGTTCGTGTTCGTTGCTGGGCTCCACGGACTCACACTCTGGAGCTGCATTATGAGCACATGTCCCTGATGAACCGAATGTAGCATGTGAGAGAGAGCAGAACTCCACCTCCCTTCTCCAGCCTGTTCCCGATACGCCCCCAGTGTGCTGTTCTCCCCGCTACTTCTCCAGGAGATTCCTGGAAGAAACAGAACTCCTCAGACATACATGCATCTTAAATGGGTGCCCTTTCTCCAGTTCCGTGAACAGCACGGGTAACTGAGTACCTGTTCTCATCTGCCCCAGAGAAAGAAAGCGAGCTTTGAAAATTGGAGCTGTAGTCAAATCAGGTTATAGAAAATGTCAAGGGGGTGAAAAATCTCTGCGTAACCCAAGATTCCAAGTCTGAAGTTGCTGGCCTAATGCCTTCAAGAGATGTTTGAAAGGGCAGCCCCTTCAAGGGGGATGTAAGTAATACTGAATTTAAGCCTTTTCAGTAGGAGGAGCCTGGTCACTGAGTCTGCCTGAGAATGCCCCATCTGAGATTCTCATCTGAGAATGAGAAAAGCCCCAGCATAGGGCAAAGAGCGGTGGGCAGGAGCTGCTGTGCTCCAATGCTGGCCGCTGGGTGCCTTTTGGCAAGTCTGCTGACCTCTCTGGGCTGTAACGTCCCCACCTGGAAAAAAATGCTGAAGTGTTTAGTAGTAAAAATATGGATATCTGCAGCTTATTTTAAAAATGCATAAAAAATAAGCTTGTATAAAGAAAGCTGAAGTTGGTGGATGGATAGAGCTGTGACAAAGCAGGAGCAGTAAAACGTTCATTGTCAAACCTAAATGGAGAGCACGCAGGTGTTCACAGCAAACCCTTTCGACTTTCCTCTGTGTTTGAAAATGGCATAATAAGGTACTAGAAAAAGCAAAAAATGGATAACATTTTAGGGCCGAGATGGACATTAGGGTTCATTTTATGGATGGTAAAATTGAAACAGAGAAGGCAACTAGGAGGAGAGACAAGACTGGAACCAAGACTGCCTGTGCCCTATCTCCCAATCTACCACACTGTCCCCCAAGCCCCTTGGGCTCATGGCCAGACACCAGTGAGGTGATGCCTCTGAAAACTTGTTGTGGAACCATCATTTTATGAGACTTATATGGGTGTTACATGGGGGTAAAAAAAGGTCAAGTGGGATTGGGAGACAATGTCCTAAACAGTTTTCTTTACTGCAGGACTTGTCAGAGCCTTTGATGTCCTGATGTCTATTGAAAAATCTCTGAGAGAAATATAGAGCATTTTCCAAACAAATTTAATCACAACAGCCACCCCCACCCTTTTTTCTAAGGACTAAGTTCTGAATAACACTCTTGGGAACAATATCTCTAAAGAATGTAAGATTACTGGGGCGCCTGGGTGGCTCAGTGGGTTAAAGCCTCTGCCTTCGGCTCAGGTCATGATCTCAGGGTCCTGGGATCGAGCCCCGCGTTGGGCTCTCTGCTCAGCCAGGAGCCTGCTTCCCCCTCTCTCTGCCTGCCTCTCTATCTACTTGTGATCTCTCTCTCTTTGTCAAATAAATAAATAAAATCTTTAAGGAAAAAAAAAAAGAATGTAAGATTACTGTTTTTCTCCCCCACTGGGGTTAGGTGAGGAGAGGGCGGGGCATGCCCTTGTTATTGTTCTTTACATCTATAGTGAGCCCACAGATGCACAAATTGGATGCACAAATTCGCATTTCTGAACGTTTAAGGGGTGCATGTGCCAAGCAGCAGTGTCAGGGGCTTGGGGTCTGCTGAGCCAAAGGGGAGGTTCAGAGAGTTTTGAACCCAGGCTCTGCCCTTGGTGGTTCCAGCCCAAGGGCCATTTTCTTCTGTTGGTGACCACTGGCTGGCCCAGTGCAAAAGAACTCAGTGGGAAGTAATCTCTTAAGGAGCATGGGGGAGCAGATACCCAGCAAGTAAGAAGCCCAAGAGGAACCAGACTCCATTCTAGTTAATTTGGCCAAGAGAAGGGCCAGCCAACTTGCCCTGCTTGTTTCTCAGGGCAGAAAACTGTATATTTGGAGCTCATGGGGACATGCACGGACCTTATTGACGCACACAAAACAGCATTCCCTAAATGCATCCGAACCCCTTTATTGGAACCACCCTCCTAATGCCAAGAGTCACTGGTAGCTTTCCCGGGCGGCGTGCATGGACAGGTTGACCCGGGTGGGAACTGAGTGCTGGTTTGTGCTGTTACAGTACAGGTGAATGCAAAGATTTGCAGTAGCTGCCTCTTAGCAAATTCTCTTTCCTCCTGCCTGGTCACGGGGGCATCGAGGTGGGGCTGGGGGCAGACTGCTTCCATGGCTGGGCTGTCTTTTCTTTCCATCTTGGGGGGAAACAGCAGTCCCTAAAGAGAAAGGGCTCACTGGCAGGCCCGAGGAGCAGAACCAAGGGGCCAGCCTGGACTGACTCGCCCTGCCCGGCCACCCTCACCACCCCCACCACCCCCACCTGGCTTTACACTTCCTTCCGCAGCATGACCTTGATGTTGCTGCAGATCTGGCCCAGGGCAGCAAAGAGAGGGTTGCAGAAGGTACGGATGCAGAGGGAGTAGATGTGACTGATGCACTGGATCTCGATCAGGTAGCTCTTAATGCACGGCACCACCGCCCAGATGTGGCAGAAGGAGATGCAGGCGAACAGGAAGCCCCAGAGCAGGGCCAGCGGGACCCCCAGCAGTGTGGACAGCAGGCGGTAGCACCAGTACTTGGAGACCGTGAAGGTGGTGTAGCTCACTTTCCACACGCCGTCGAAGCTGTAGGTGCCCACGGGCTCTGCAATCACGTCTTCAAAATCCACCTGCGGGGCGGGAAGGGCAATCTTTCAGTCACAGCATCCATCCACTTCCTATGCTTCTGTGTGCCAGCATCAGAACGCTCCGGAAGGCTGGTTGCACCTGCTGGCGGGGCCCCACCACTGGGGATGCTGAACCAGCGCAGCCAGGGGTTCACCTGACACTGCATTTCTGACAAGCTCCCAGGTGATGCTGGTGACGTCCAGAAGCCGTGAGGCACAGAACTGCCCCCCCAACTTATGGGGGGCTAACAGGCCCTGGGGGGTTGCGTGACTCGCTTAAAGCCACAAGCAAGTTAGAGGCAGGCTTAGAGACCTGGTTCTAAATTTCTGTGATTTTGTGATCCTGGACAGTTGGACAGTCCTCGTCGTCCTAGGGGTAAGGAGGAGCTATCTAGCTAGGCTGGTCCCCAAAGGTGCCCGGATGGAGGATGGGGCGAGGACTGGAGAAGCTTATTGGGCACAGCTAAGACCCCTGGGATGGACAGTGTGCGCTCTCGGGGATGATGCAGGTGCTTCGGGAAGGCCAAGTGCAAGCCCAGCGTGGCCAGAGTGAGGCGGGAGGGGCCCCGCCGGACAGTCACCATGATGAGCAGTCTCCGAAGTCTTTTGCGCAGGAACTGGCTTGACTTGATCGGAGTTGATTTTTTTTTTTATTGAGGTATAATTGACATATAACATTATATTAGTTTCAACATAATGATTTAGTATGTGTATATTTGGGAAATGATCACCACTAAGTGTAGTTAATGTCTGTCCCCACAGATAGACACACATTTGTGTGTGTGATGAGAACTTTCAGGATCTTCTCTCTTAGCACCTTTCATAGCTGCTGCCCGGTCTGTGAACTACAGTCACCGTGCCGGAACTTAGGTCCTCATGAATTATTTATCTTACGAGTGGAGGTTTGTTCCTTTGACCCCCCTTTGCTCACCACTCACCCCCACCTCCGGCAACCACCCGTTTGTTCTCTGCTCTCTAATCTGAATTTTGAGCAGCTGGCTGAGTCGGTGGGGTTTGGGAGAGAGGACGCAGGGAGGGGTCCAGTGGGGACCCATGGCAATATTCTGGATGGGAACTGCTGCGGGCTGGCTTGGGGTGATGCTGGTGGGTTAGAGAGGGGTGCACAGGTCGGAGGGCTATTTCAGGGTCTGGCATGTGGTGAAGTGAGGGCCATGCCATCCTGGCTCATAGAGGTGTCTGGTGCTGAGTCAGGCCGAGGAGGTCTCTCCCTAGTCCCGCCGCGACCTCAGACTTTTCTCTCCTTGCTGCCCACCCCAGCCTGCCTTGCAACTGGAAAGAGCACCAGTGCTCAGAGAATCCGGTTCACACATTCCACTAAAATAGTGGCTGAGGCCCCATAGGGGAGATGGGAAAAAATAATCAGTAAACTTGAAAAAAAAGAAAAGATTACTTTCAGCAGAGTCATTTAATTAATTTTCTTGAGTTGCTGTTATGCGTTAAACACCATCATAGCTGCTTTCTTTCTTTCTTTTTTTAAAAAAGATTTATTTATTTATTTATTTGACAGACAGAGATCACAAGTAGGCAGAGAGGCAGGCAGAGAGAGAGGGAGAAGCAGGCTCCCTGCTGAGCAGAGAGCCCGATGTGGGACTTGATCCCAGGACCCTGAGATCATGACCTGAGCTGAAGGCAGAAGCTTTAACCCACTGAGCCACCCAGGTGCCCCCATAGCTGCTTTCTTAGATGCAATGTCCATTAGCATCCTTAAGCCTTAGCTGTTCTGTCTGTGAAATGGGGACATGACCATCTTCCATGCTCCTGGGCCATTTGAATGGAGGTTGGTTGAAGGAAGGCTCAGACTCATCAGACCAAGGGTGGAGGGGTCACCTGTAAGGCCTGGGTGGGCCAGAGCTCAAACATCAGTCTTCCAGGGGATCCTCTCATCTGGGCCCAAAATTACTATTCAAATTACTTTTCATTATAAAATGACAGAACCACACTGCAGAAAATTCAGGAAATAGTAAAAAGAAAATGAAAGCATCTCCAACTTGTATTTCTCTAGTACTAACAATGTCATTGCTTTGGTACTTTTCTTTCCAGGGTGACTTTTTTGCGGGGAGGGAGTGGACATAATCCTGTTGTACATCCAATGACGCATCCTGTTTTTGGCACACGAGTATATTCTGAGCTCCTGTGCCATACCTCAGGTCCCCGGATCCCCCTGGAGACAGCAGAGGATGAATTCTCCCCCAGGGGCTGCTATGTTCATGGAGAGCAAAGTTGACCGACAGACTGGGATTTCAGGCTTCAGGTGATGTGAAAAGCTGACTCAGGGAGTCAGTAGGACCTTCCAGGACCCCCTGTAAATCTCAGCCTCCAGCTGTCTCTGCTGGGGTCCAGCAGGGGTCATTTAACCTCTTAAAGGGGGGGGCCTGGATGGAAGGGCAGGGCTGGAGGGAAGAATATAAACATGGTCCTCATCTCAGAAAGATGGTACTTATTCCTGGAGGGCTTCTGGGAGGTGGTGGTGGGCTGGGAATTTGGTGGACTGTGAGGTTTGGGGGCAGAGATGGAAAACTGGTGTGCTGGATATTTGGAAAAGAAGGCCCAACATGGTTGAGGAGCATTTCTTGGCTTTGGACAGTGGTTGGAAAGGGCTGGTATCTTCTCTGTTTGGTTTTTATGGGGCAAAAGTTCAGTTGTTGTTTCTCGAGGGAGCTTTGAAATCTAAGAAGCTGGGGAGGAGAGGCCTGGGATGACCATTCCAGCCCTGACCTGGGTCCACCCATAATGGTTATTGAGGTTCAGTTAGGTCCCTAGGGCCTGGTCCTGTCCACTGAGGCGTTCTGACCTCTGCAGCCTGTCCCTCCATCATGGCCGTGCCCCAACCTGATGCCTCTGAGCACCCAGGCTGGCTTCTGGAGCATGGCCGGGCCCCAGGAACTTTGCCAGCAGAAGGAGATATTAGGGCAGAGATATGCTTCCCTGTTTTTGTCCCAGCAGGCAATTCCTCCTTCCTTCATCCTCACACTCAGTGCCTGCAGCCTCCCTGCCCTTCTTGGGGCTGTTCCTTATGCTGGTGCCTCCCCTACTCATAGGTGACCCAGCCTTGCCTCCTCACCTCACAGGAGGCAGACCACCAGAGGTGGGAGCGAATCTAGGCCTCCTGATTCTAATCTAAGCTGTCCACACCAGCCCAGCCAGCATCAGACCCCGAGGTTGCTGGCTATGCGACATCTGAGGTCTGGCCCTCATCAGCCAGAGAGACATGCCCCAAGGCAGGGCTCCTGGCCCCTTCTTTCCAGTCACCCACCCTGCTCCTTAGTAGCCCAGGCTGCTTTGTTTACTTAGTCCCATGTATTCTGCCTTTCAACACATGTGATTATTTGCGTCTGGCCTCTGAGAGGAGGCCGGGTGGAAAAGAGCCCTGTCTGAAGTCCCACTGCAGAGGCTGGAGTCCAGCTCGGCTGCACACTGGCTCTGTAACCGTCAGTAAGCGGGCTGAGCTTTTCTGTGCCTCAGCTTCCTGGATTCATCTACTAAAGTCTGAAGGAGGATTCAATAAAGTAAGACATCTAAATACTCAGAACACTGCCTGGCACAGAATACCGGACTCATCACTATTAGCTGCTGTTGTGAGTTGTTAGAGTGTTCTCTTCAAGAGGACGGTAGAGCCCCAAAGGTGGCTTGGTGCACCAGTGCATGCGCTGCTCTGATGAGTGACCTTGGCAGGTGTCTTACAGCTCTACACTTCACTTGTTCATCTGTAAAATGGGCTTGCTATTTCTTATAACCTTGTTATGAGGAATAGAAATAATTAATCATCCGTTCGTCCCCCTGACCATCTATTCACCCATCCATCCATCCATCCATCCATCCATCCACCTATCCACCCTTCCATGCATTGATCCACAAGTCCATCCCTCTATCCGTAGACATCCATGCATCCATCCATACCTCCCTTCAAACACAGATTTATTCAGCACCCACTCTGTGCTAGGCATACCACCTCGTGGGCAATGTACCTGGCACGTGCTAGTGCTTAGTGACAGTGAATATGTGTTCACTTGTTCTCAAGTTCCTACAAAAATATATCTCAGAAAATCTGTTGACATCCCAGATCCTAAGTGCGGTAATTCTGCGACTTCCTGGTCGTGATTGTGTGCGTGTGCACACATGCCTCTGCCTGCACGGTTAAGATGGGTGCAGTCCTCTTTTCCCTCATTTTCTGTTTATGGTAATAATCTCACTCCCTGTGACCTCTCTGTTGTGTCTTTTTTTTTTTTTTTAAAGATTTTATTTATTTATTTAACACAGAGAGAGATCACAGGTAGACAGAGAGGCAGCAGAGAGAGAAGAGGAAGCAGGCTCCCCACTGAGCAGAGAGCCCGATGCGGGACTCGATCCCAGGACCCTGAGATCATGACCCGAGCCGAAGGCAGCGGCTCAACCCACTGAGCCACCCAGGCGCCCTCTGTTGTGTCTTTTAATGACTATTTCTTTGCAGATGACATCGAGGCTGACATTTGAATTATTCCCCGTAATTGCCTTTGGGCACTGTGCATGGGGGTGACTGCTTGTTTTCTGGGAATCAGAAAATGTGCTCTCCGGGGGGTGGGCTGTGTGGGCGGGGCCCAGCTGTTTCCCTCACTCAGGGTGAGCGCTGGGACAGCTTTGGGGAGGTATTTATAAGACCCGGCTCAGGGAGACCTTAGCCAGTCGTGCCAGTGTATTAGAAGCACAGAGTGACTTCATTTCCGAATTTGTCTCTAAAGTGGAGGGGAGAAGGCTTTTTCTGGGAGCATGATGGTGGTGAGGGTGCTGGTGTGCAATTGGAGGAAGGGTAGAGGATGGGAAGAGTGAATGTGGCTGCCCATTGAGTCGGTGTCCCCTTCTCTGGCATATTTATTTTTGGAATAGCGAGAGAGCCAGCTGATTACTTGGAAGGAGCCAGCACAGCCCCCACAGGCTCCAAGAGGGTGGGGAAGGGTGCAGGACAACAGGGGCGGGCTTTGCCTGAGGATTCGGTGAAGGCCAACAGCCACCCCCTGTCAAAAATACCTCCCACGATTCCAGTATGACTCAGTCCTTGGGCATCCTGGGCCCTGAACAATTCAGATAGAGTGTCTGTGGGTGGGAAGGAGCTCTAGGCAGGGGGATAGACATTTGGGGCTAGTCTGCACTTGACCACTGAGTTGCTGTGTGATTTGGATCATGGCGCTTTCCCTCTCTGGGCCTCTGGGATTTTTGTTTCTTTGTTTGTTTGTTTGTTTGTTTGTTTTTAAACTACCCCAAGAGGATTGGGCCAAGATATCTAGTGACTCAGATTTTGATTTGGAGTCAGAACACCCAAGGGGGAGGCTTAGTTTTATTGGTCTTAGTTTTCTTGCTTAGTACCTTGCTACTTATAGGTTGGTTCAGAGCTGGTGCCCCTCTTCCCAACAAGGTATGGACAGCAGTTGAGAGTAAGCATTTAGAAATTGTCACAGAAATTTGAGCCAGTCATTGTATGTCTGGTAACTCTCCTAATAATAAAAATTGGGGCTTACATTGTAGATGTTTATTCTTCATTTCTTTTCCCTAGTCATTCATCTCTATTGAATTTTACCAAAGTCTCTGTGTTCAAAGCATTGAAATTATAATAATAAAACTGGCCCTTCACCCAGATAATTTGAGAAATGCTGGTTGATGTAGTAGGAAGCTAACATGACGTGATGGCTCTGAAACAACTGAAAAATGGCAAAGTTTCACTTCTTGTTTTATGACTGGTAATCACGATAATAGATTCTATATAATGTGGGGGAACCAAAGCAATGCTCTCTGCTCAGTGGGGAGCCTGCTTCCCCCTCTCTCTCTGCCTGCCTCTCTGCCTACTTGTGATCTCTCTCTCTCTCTCTCTGTCAAATAAATAAATGACAATCTTAAAAAAAAAAAGAAAAGAAAAGCTAGATGACGTAGGAACTAGGAGTCCTCATAACACTAAATTCTAAGTACCTCAGTGTGAGTTAGTCCAGTGTAGCCCTTCCAAGAGGTACCTGACAGGGGACCAGCCATGTCCAAAAGGAAGAAACCGCCAACATGGCATGAACAGCAGGTTGGATGACCTTCCATAACCCAGTCTCAGCCTGTCCCTTCTTCTTTCTCCCACAAATTCTCTTTCGGATGCCCGTAGTCTTATCATTCTTTGGCAGGCAGAGTAGCAAAGAGGTTTTCTCTGTGGGCCGACTCTGCCTTGCCGATGGTCCATGGCTTCCTGGAAGAGTGCTGGGCTCCACTGGTAATGTCTGCCATGGACATAGGTCGGTGGGGGTGATGGTGGTGGCAGTACCCATCTCTCAGCTTGTCAATGCCACTCAATGTCCTTCTCGATATTATGGCTTTTGCTTATTTCGTTCCCTCTTCTTCAAAAGCCTTATTCACATTTTAATTTTCTTCCCACTTTTTAATGCACCTGGGCTCCTGTCTCCCCATGGATCCGGCTCCTGGTTTTCCCAGACTAGAGTAAGGTCTTCCTCCCTTAAACCCCAGGGCATCGCACCAGGTTGTCATTTATGGTGTTTAGCACCTTTTCCCAGATATTCTCATTATCTGAGTCTCATCCTCTCTGTTGGGTTGGATTCCCCCTCCAGAGGAAGTGTAGGTCAGTGTCATCTTTCTGCAGTGGAGTATCCAGGTGGACCCAAACCGGGGGCAGAGTCTGCCGAACTGGTGACTACCAGGTCCTTCGGCTGTTTCTTAGTTTGAGCTGATAGGCAGAGCGTTCAGTTTGTGTGTTTTTCTGAGGGAGGAGGAAGTTTAGTGGCAAATATAGGTTGGAGGTGGGATGGGAACCTGTAGGATGGGCGGGAGTCATGTCTGGGCTCCTGCTCTGTTTGACCTTGAGTGGCTACAGGGAGGGAAATTGGAGCCTGAAGGTGAGGGACCTGTGTGACACATTGGGCTCATGCATTCCTGCTCTAGGATCTGGGCGCCTAGGTGTGGGCTAGGGAGACAGTCCTGAGCCCTTTCAGAAAGAACTCAGAGGTCTTTGAGCTGAGGCTGTGGTCCTGCAGGAATGCCAGGGTAGAGGGCTGGGAGGTTTCCCAGGTGGGTCTAAAGGGAAGACCATAAGCCCTGGGGACTGCTGCTGCAGCTTCGCATCCCTCAGAGCCTGGCACAGGGCCTCATGTGCAGTGGGCCTGTTGTGATCATCACCATCTCTTCTGAGACAGCACAGAACCTGGTGCATAGTAGGCACTCAGATACGATCTGTGGAATCCATACTCTGGGAGTGGTAGTGATAGTGATGGTTGGGGGCGGGGGGGGGGGATGGGCTGTGCTCAGTTCTAATCCCCAGGAGCCTCCCTGTTGCGGGAGACCCAGCCCTGAACCTTGGGGACCACAGTTCAAGTCTGGTGGGCTGCACAGGGCTCTTGCTCTGCCTTTGGCACTCATTTTCCAGCCCTGGTTCAAGGGCCATACCAGGCCTTCTCTGGGGAAGTTTAGGGAAGTTTTGACTGGAAAGTCAAAAGGGAGCACCTCTGGTCTTCTGGGGGTCAAATCCACAGACAACATGGGTCTCTCTCCTGCTCTGTGTCCTTGGCTTTTCTGTGTGAAACCTCAGCGGTAGTTGGCAGAGGGGACGGGTCTCCCTCTTTGTCACCCAGCCTCTGTTGATGCCAGGACTCGGGCCAGAGAGGGAAAGGGATTTTCCTGGAGCCACACAGTGAGCCTGTGTCAGGGCCGGAACCAGTACCTGGGTCCCTGTAGCTCCGTCTTATTCTGGCCTCTTCCTGTGTCTTACATTCTAGCCCACAGGGCTAGCACTGGTGAAACCACCTAACAGGTCCCTCCTGAGCCTCCTTCTCGGCCTCTGCCTTGTTCCTCTTTCTGTCTCTCTCACTCCCCTCACTTCCTTTTCCTGCTGCCTCTCTCCGTCTTGTCTTTGCCCCAGCTGATTAAAAAAGCCGAGGTGCCCCAGGCTCCTGTTCACAAGCCACCTGCCCAGCCAGCTCTCCTGTCTTTCTTCCTTTTCTATATCCTTTCACAAAACCATACACAAACCCCAAGTCTACTTCGACATGTTTGTGCTGTTTATCTGACTCCCTTCTATGATCCTCCTTCTGAATTTCAAAACTTTTTCATTTCTCAGTTTCTAAAAACTGAGGGAACGTCCAGTAAATACACCAATCATCTCTTCTCAACAAGATTATCTGCAAAGGTTTTGCCTAGCTGTTGAGGGATGTTTCTGGCGTTCAGGAGAGACAGCTCTCAGCCCCGGGGGAGGCTGCCTAAGCCACTGCACCTGTGGGGCTGCTCCCAGCCCTCCCTCGGATTAGAGGGAGTCCCTTGGCCTGGAGCTTGGTGGGGCCCAAGAGCCTCTCTACACTGGTTACCTGTTGTGGGTCTCTTTAGAAGCCACATTCTCCCTTGGGGTCCTCTTCTCCACCCCCAGCAGCCAGCCAGGGACCTCCTGAGGGGCACCTGGCTGTAAGGGCTGGCCCGTGGCTGCGTGGCCCCATCCTGCACACTCCTCCAAGCTCCAGCTCCACTCACACGGATCATACCCTTGCTGTGTGCCAGCAACTGCATTAGGCATTTTCCAACCCCTTATTTCTTTTATTTCTCACATTATACTTTTGTTTCACAGCACTGCTCTGAGAGTCCTGTATCTGGTGGAAGTAAATGAGGGTATGCTCATTGTCCAGAGGAAACTCAGGTCCTGAAAAACTGGGTGGCTTGCCCAGGGTCATCACTTTGACGCAGAAGAGAGTAAATTTGAAACCAGACCTTTTAAAGCCAAGTCCAGGACTCTTTCCTCCAGACCATGCTGCACAAACTACGATGAATGCTATTTTACATTTATGTAGTCATTTCCTCCTTGTGGCACTTCTCACACTGGGCCTTAAGTACCCTATTGCCCCACTAATGATATGGATAAATACAATAATAACATAGTATGAGCTGTGATGGGGAAATGCCCTGAGGGAAGTTGGAGCATGGAGGAGGGTGTGGCTGACTGCCTGGAGGAGCTGAGGAAGGCTTCCTGGAGGAGGTGACCTTTTGAGTTGGGTCTTAAAATCCAAGCAGGGCATTTACAGCAGGGAGGAGAGGGAGAGAGGGGTCCTGGTATAGACACAGGAGTATGTTCTGATTGGTGTGGCTGGCTCTTGGCGTTGGAGCTGGAAGGTGGAAGATGAAGGTTGGGTCCAGATCATGTTGGGGCTTAAAAGCCATAGTGAGGAGTTTATGGGACCTGGGAGGTATCCCACGGAGGGATGGTAGCACAAGGGTTGTGCTTCTGAGCAAGCCCAGAGCCGATCTGTGCTTCTGATGCGTTTGGTAGGACCCAGGGGGCCCCAGGCACCTGCCCTCTTAACAGCCCTTCCAGTGACTCCCGTGCTGGGGGTGGGGCACCCTGCTTCCAGGAATTCTGCTGAAAGATCCCTGTGGCTACCAGCTATGGAGAGGAGGTTGGAGTGGGGGTGTGGGCCTGGAGGCGGCCAGGCTGCTGGTGGCATCCAGATGCGGAAAGAGGCTGACTCAGGCAGTGGTGGTGGGGGAGACGCCCTAAAGCTAGGTAACTGTCTGCTGAGCGCTTCCTTTCAGGAGCCCTCCCAGAGGCCTCTGCCCTGGCCTGGCTGCAGGACCTGGGGTCAGGCGGGGAGCTGGCATGAGTGCCAGGCATGGCCCCCCACACCATGGGCAGTAGACACAGGGCAGTGCTCTGGGGGAATTAATGCCGACTGGAAGCCACCCTCTGGGGATTAACCCCACACCCACCTCAGAGACCACAGAAATAACCCCTGGCTCGGAAAAGAGCCCAAGTTGGCCACCCATTTGTCTTCATCCTGGGATGAGGGCCAGGAGCTAATAGGAAGAGCCTCGGAGTAGTAGGGAGGCACTTGCCTCTGACTTGCCTCCCCGCCCGAGGCGACACCTGGGTCATGTATGTGCGGCTGAGGTTTTGCTCTTGTTTATGCTAAACGTTCTTTGGGGGTGTATATGCTGGCTTTTGAGGGAGGATTTGGAGAAGACCGAGGAACAGGGCCTCTCATCGGGGAAGCCGGTCGTGGTTGTGCATGGAGCAGAGCCCTCCCTCGTCCTGTGCCCAGACACTCTGCAGACCCGACACCCTCCCGGCAGCTGTGCCCAGGCAGGCCCGCAGAGCCTACCTTCACGATGTCCTCATTAATGTTCTTAGGGTCTCGGTTCACCAGGTCGATCTCCTTGCAGTGGATGTCCTTGACAATCTGAGCCTCCAGGTCTGTGTGCTCTTCGGCCATCATCTTGGAGCTGGGGGACTGCAGGGGGGAGATCCGAGCCGTGTGGCCAGTGGGGCTGAAAAGACTTGGGGCAGGGACACAGTTCAGTGTCCCCAGACTTGTGTCCCTGCAGGCTAACCAGGCCCCACCCAGCATGCCAGCTGACAGCTGTCCCACATAACTTCAGCCTCCCTCTCGCTAAAGCCTCTGTGGCAGGCCTCCAAGCTAAAATTAAGACTGGAGCTCTGCTGGAAGGCCCAGCACTCCTTACAGGGGCTGCTGAGGGCGCCGGGCCTCACCCAAGAGAGGGCAGAGGCTTTGGCGTCTTTGGGCCACAGGATGGCTGGGCTGTTGGTGCAGGCCCTGGAATTCGCCCACTCTGGGCAGGGCAGAGGGGTTGGTCCCCAGCTCGGCCCCTTGCGGGCTGTGAGCTTTGGCACACCTTGCCTCTCTGGCCCACCACGCTCCCACCTGGAGAATGGGGCCTCGCTAGTAACAGTCAGGGGCCCTGCCTGCCCTCCCAGAGAGGAGATGAGCTCCCATGTGGGAAGGGGCTTAAAATGCTGTCTGGTAGGGATTCTCACTGGAGCGGTTAGTACCTGGCCCTGCCGTTTGGGGGCCGGGAGCAGGGCTGAGTCTTTGCCACTTCTGGGGTTTCCCTGGGAGGGGAGTTGATGGACCGTGGGAAGAGACAGAGAAGTAGACCACTGATGGGGCTGCTGCCCACCCTCCCCTGCCTTCTTGATGCCACGTGGAGGGCACATGAAATCCATGTTTATGCTGCCCTTTGCTCTGCCCCAAGTGACAGTTTCCAGGGTGCCCATGGGCCCCAGACACTGCATGGGTGTCGGTGGGATGTTCCTCTCCAAGGTGTCTGCTCAGTTTCCCTGGATCCTTGGGCGTCACGCAAGGTCCCCGAGCAAGACTCTGGGTCCCTATGTGCCAGGGTCTGTGCACCCATTCACCCAGCCTCCCTCTATTCATTCAGGATTTGGTAATAGCTGGGGACAAACAGACCAATCAGGCTCTGTTCCTGCCCAGAGGAGCTCCTAGTCTGTGGGGACAGACCCATTAAAAAATAAGCAATTATGATAGGGTGTGGCAAGTGTTACAGCTCAGAGATATTTTACAAAGAACTTGCCTAAAGAAGTCCACAGGAAGAAATAGCTTACTCTGAGGCCATCAGGGAAGGCTTCCTAGGGGAGGTATCTTTAGAGTTAGGTGTTGAACGGCAAGCAGGAGGTCACTATCGAGAACATTTCAGGTGGAAAGACCATCGGTGTCAGAGGACTGGTGTGAACTAGGATGCTGAGAAGTGTGCAGTGTTCAGGGCCTGGTTGTCTGATGTGAGTGAGGCAGGACACAAGGCTCAGCTTGGGCCTGGGTGGGAAGGATCCCAAATATCATATAAAAGAGTATGGGTTTTTTTTTTTTAAAGATTTTATTTATTCAAGAGAGAGCACAAGCTGTGGTGGGTAGAGGAGCTACACAGGGAGAGAGGGAGAAGGGGCACAGGGAGAGGGGGAGAAGAAACATAGGAAGAGGGGGATAGAGGGGCACAGGGAAAGGACCCAGGACCCTGAGACCATGACCTGAGCTGAAGGCAGATGCTTAGCCATCTGCTTAACTGACTGATCCTCCCAGGCACCCCCTAAAGAGTATGGATTTTACAGAGGTATTGGGAAGCCATTGAAGACTTCAGCACAGCAGAGGATCTATTGGGAAGATCACTGGTGGTTAGAGCTTGAGTGAATTTGAGGCAGGAAGACAGTGAAAAAGCTCAAGGCAAAAAGCTGGGCTCTGTTAGTAATTTTGCTTGGCTACTATCTAATAAAATACAAAATACTTGTGGCTGGTACGAGGTAGGGGCTTTTCCCCTTGTCTCATATAATACAAATAGATAGTTCAGAACTACTGTGGGAGCTCCATTACATCATCAGGCTCCCAGACCGCCATCTTTCTGTTCTGCTATTCTTATAGCCATCTCATCGGCACAAAGGGGGCTGCTGCTCTTCCAGCCATCAGATGAAAAAGGAAAAAGGGGCAAGGGTGCACCAGGAAAAGGTATCTGCCAGCTAAGTCAGCTCCATCAGAAAGCTTTCCCTGGAGTCCCTCCTGACGAGTTTTGTTTGTCATTGGCCATCCCTCTTGGCCAACGAGGCTAGGAAATGCAGATTTGTCGCAGAGCACATTGGTAGCCCCACAGTGTCACTAGGGATAAATGGTAGGCAACTAGTAAACTCCAATGCCAACTCTCTTAGGACTTACCCATTGGTTTTTTTCCTTCACCCCCTGCCTGGGTCCCCAGGTCTAGGGACTCTCGACCTTCTCCTATGAAGAGTCGAGATGAAGAAAGCGTTGTTGTCTGTGTTCACGTGAGGTATGGCAGGGGTCTGAGTCTGAGCTTGAGTTTTGTCCACTGTGGGACCAGATGTGTCTGGTAAAGAGCCGGGGAAGTTGGGGTGGTAGTAATTCACAACGGACAGAGGAGGAGCTGTCCAGAGGAGGCTCATGGTAAAGGAGAAGTCATGGTAACAGATAGTGATGACTGCGGACAATTGTGTTTTTTCAAAGATGGCTGCATCTATCCTCTTATAGGAGGACTGACTCTCTTCCACTCAGTGGGGTCTGTGCTCTTCCCTGTTCATCTGCGCAGGGGTTTAGACTATTCTGACCTAGAGAACACAACAGAACTGATGCTCTGTGACTTTTGGGCCAGGCCGTAGGAAGGATACAGCTTGCCAGCTCTCCAGTCTTGGGACTCCTGCCCTGGGAAATCATCTGGGGCCTGAGGAAGCCCATAGGAGTCCATGTGGAGAGACCACGTGTGGAGAGTCTAAGGCCCCTGGCTAGCAGAAGACACCAGTTGTCTGACGGCAGTGGACGAGGCCAGTCCCTGGGCGGCAAGTCACCCCTAAACTTCCATAGCTTCCCCCAGATGTCATGGGACAGACATGGTGCTCTGCGTCCTATCTCAATATCTAAACCACAGAGACCTCAAACATACCTTTTGGTGGCCCTGGACCTGAGGGTAGCTAGCTTACAGTCCTAGTGAGTGCGAACAGCAGGAACAGCTGGTTTTGTTTGTTGAGGTTCCCTACATGCTGGTGCTTTGCGAAGGGACCCTCCGTGTGCCTGAGCTGTCCCACTGGTCCTGTGAAATGGTGGTCACCTCGAGATGCTGGTCGATGCTGAGGAGGCTGTAGGGCAGCTAATACACATTTTGGGTGTTGGAGGAAGGAGATGCTGTGGACTGAGGTGATGAGGGAGTAATTTCTGAAGGCGGTGTTGCACTGGGACCAGAATTAGGCAGAGTGGGAAGAGCCATGTGCCAGTGCTAGAGAGAGAGTGCCATGTATCATTTCATTCTGACGATCCTGTTTCCAAAGGTAATGTAGTGGGAAGAGCATTTAACTCAGGAACTGTTAGGAACTTGGGCCTGAGGTTTTCCCCTGGTCCCATCACTGGCCAGTTTCTTGACCTCAAGTTGTCTATTGACCTTCCCTGTTCCCACCTGTCCACTGTGGACAGCGATCCTCACCCGAGACTCCATGTCTCACACACAGGAACAACCCTAACAGGGCACCTCCGGGCCCGTGAACCCATGGAGGAGACATTACGAAGAACATACTGGAAGATAAAGCTTTCTAGGCAGCCCTGGGGTGAAGCTCCTGACATGGGAGCACAGTAAAGGAGGCAGAGTGACTTTCCGAAGCCCATTTTGTGCCTGGAGTTTTGTGGAGGATGCTGCGTTCTTATTTTAAAGACATTTTGTTGTTGTTGTTCGGCTTGTTCAGGGAGAGAGGGAAAAATCTTTGAAAATGGGACGTGCAGGAAGACATAAATCTGTGGAGTGAGAAAAGAGGAAGTAAGTAATAGGAAAGATGATAGAGACTGACTCACCGGGAGAGTCATAGCACTACAGTCTGAAGACTCAATTACTGTCAGATTGAAAGCTACATTAACCAGCATGATTTATCACTTATGCAGAAGTCTCTAAGAGAGGCAAGGAGAGGATGCATAGAAAAGGAAATTTTTCTGTTTTTTGTCAGAATTTTAGATCTAGGCAGAGGGCCTTTATTTTCTGTTTGCTACTTGGCTTTTGGAGTCTGCATGTAGAAGACACAGAATAGCATTCCAGAGCTGGAAGAGACCCAGTTTCTGCATTTTACAGATGAACAGTGTTGGTTGCTGGAGGGGAGAACTAAGGATCTAGAGACTCCTTATAACAAAGAAACTCCTCCATATAACGAAGATAAGGACACCATCCCCTCTTATCAGATTTTGGTACCTGATTCCTACCAGAGATTTTGGAGGTTTTTAGAATGTTTTTCAAAAAGGGTGATATGATCTCAGGATACATTAATAAAGTTATACCATCCAGAACGATGGAGGTGACTTCTCTACTCAACTCTGTGCTGGTCAGACTACAGTGGGAGCCTGGTACACCAGGGATCCAGGCTCCAAGAGAGGTTTTGGGAAACTAGATCCTATCTAGATAGGGTAAAAGATGGTACAAGAGCTAGAAGCATGTCTCATGAGATATAAAATGATGTCAAGTTGAAGGAGAGAAGACTGAATGGGAAGAACAGAAGAACCTTACACAAATCCATGAAAGCTTAAGGGATGAGATTTATTCTGAGTGGTCCCAAGGACCTGTGAGTAAGCGACAGACTTTGGCTTCATTCAACCCAGTGTCCGGCTCACTGTAGGCCTGTTGATGATGGTCACTGATGGGATTCCTGTCAAGAGTACCAGAAAGAACGGACTCTCATTTGTCCACAAGTCTACTAGGCTGCTTCAGAAAGGAGTGAGCTTCCCAAGGCTGGAATTGTTCAGACAGAGGGTGAAAGGGAGTCAGGGGTTGGAAAAGTACAGGGAAAAGTAGGCAAAGTTTGGGGCCAGATAATAAATATTCTGGGCAGGACCAGCTACATAATTTCCAGGAGCCAGTGAAAAGCAAAAATGTGGGACCCCTTGCTGAAAATAATGATGAATTCCAAGATGGTGGCGGCAGAGAATTAAACTAAGCTTGTGGCATCTTCGAAGCCCGTGCCTCATGGGTTGCGTGCCCATGAAATTTCCCCTGGTTTGGGGCCCTGTGGGCCATATCATCTCTGTCACAGTAATTCAGGTCTACGTGTGTAGCACAAAGCAGCCACAGACCGTATGCAAATCAAGGGGCATGGCTGTGTGTTGGTAAGATTTTATTTATAAAAACAAGTGGCGACCAGATTTGGGCCCACGAGCTGTAGTTTGCTAACTCTGCTGTAGGGTGCTGAGAGGCTCCCAAGAGCCACAGCAGGAAGGTGCCACGGCCGAGCCTCTGCCCACCTTTGACCTACCATACAGTTGCTTTCCTGCCTTTTTCCACCCCAGGAAGACTGTACCTCTGCCTCAAGTCCCACACCTTACTGAGATTCCTTGATTCCTGATCTACCTTTCTGTCAGGGGATGAGAATAAGGAAATGGGCCCAAGTCTCCATATTCCCTGCTAGGCTCATTGCCCAAACTGGGGAGACTGGCCCCTGGCGCGCGTTGCTCAGGCAGTGTCCGCTTTGCCTCCCAGGAGAGAGAAAAGGAGTAGAATGTTCGCCAGCCTCAGGGACCCACAGCAACACTGTTCAGAAACCACACTGGAGCAGGCTCCGGCGCAGGGGCTGTGTGTGTGCCTGTGGATGAGACCAGTGTTCGCTGGTTTTTTTCCAGACCCAGAGGAGGCCTTGCTCTCTGAGAACAGCATGAGCTCTGTGTTCGGCACGACTTCGTTAATGCAGAGACCTGATGCCTGGAAGGGGTTCTGCAGGCAGCAGGCTGGCATCTCGGCCTCTCTTTGAGCTGACCCGGCACCCCGTTGATGTTCTCGAGACTGGGCGCCCTGCAGGTGATGTTTCTGTCTGAAGCCCTCTGCTGCGCTCATGGGGTGGTGGGGTGGTAGCGAGCAGGCTCCGTTTCTCTCTGTGTGTCTCCTTAATCTCCCAGAGGGTCTAGGTCTGGTCTCTGCTTCAAAAGGATGGGCTCCAGTTTACTTCTGCCCGAGCTGCAGAGGTGAACTGCTCACAGCGTGCTGGTGACTCAGAGAAGGTCCCCCCGGCGTCAGCAGAGCCTTGTTTGAAAACAGGTGGACTTCAGCTCCTCCGTGTCCACGAAAGGTTTCCTGGGGCCATGCTTTCATTTCACACACACCGACTCAGTGCCGGTGTTGTTGCTGGGTTCAGCGGATGGGAAGCAGGGATGAGCAGTGCGCTCTTGCAACCCACACTTCACTGGCGTGTGGCATGCCGCGGGTGCTGCTGCAGGTGCTGGAGCTGGAAGGCCAGGGTGGCCAAGGAGGAACCGAGGAGGCTCCACCCCGGGGAGGATGTCCCCATCTTGTCTGGGCAGAGGCACTCTAGCTCCAGCAGGCCCCGCACAGTGTGGTGAATTACAGGGTGTGGGGACGGGGGTGTCCTGGCCGTGGGTACATCGCTTCTGGCTTCGCAGGACGACTGCAGGGAGCTAGGGCAGGGCAGCGGAGCACATTCGGATGACCTGTTTTTGCAGGGAAGGGATTCTTGCTTTCCTCCCCGGGCTTTGTAAAGGAAGGCCACATTTAGGAATAACATTATGTACAGGTTGAACTGTGTCCCCCTAAAAGATCAGCTGAGGTACTAACCCCCAGCCTTATTTAGAAAGAGGGTCTTTGTGGGCGATCCAATAAAGATGAGCTCATTAGGTTAGGCACTCATTCCGTATGACTGTGCTTCATCAAAGGGGAGAATTTGGACCCGGACACAGATGCACACACAGGGAGAATGAGATGTGAGGGTTGGAGGCAGACTGCTGCCAGCCAAAGCAACCCCAGCTGCTAGGAGAACCACCTGGAATCATCGCTCTTTCCCTACAGCATTGGGAGGGAGTGTGGCTCTCCACACAGCTTGAGCTCAGACTTATAGCCCCCAGGACAGCGAGGTGATAAATGTCTGTTCTATAAGCCACTCAGTGTGTGGTATGTCCTTACAGAAGCCTAGCAAACTGACACACGTGGGAAGGACCCCAACTTCTAACAACAGTCCTTTCCTTGTGCCTCTGTAACAAAGGACCACAGCCTATTGTAGAATCTGGCAAAAATTTCCCTTTTACGGTTCTGGAGGTCAGAGGTCCTAAAATCAGGGGTCAGCAGGCCAGCAATTTTTTTTTTTTTTTTAAGGAGGCTCTAGGGCAGAATTTACTTTCTTCCTTTTCCTAGCTCCTGGAGGCCACATGTATTCTTTGGTTTGTGGCCTCTGTCTCCATCTTCGAAGTGCATCCCTTCAACCTCTGTTCCAAATCAGGGGCTGTGTTCCAGCTCTAGCCTTCCCCCTGCCCTCCCTGGCCACCTCCAGCCCCACGCTTCTGATCTCCAGGGATCTTTTCCTTCTCTCCTGCCGGCATATGAGCTCCTAAAATCCTTTCGAGCCCACAGCATTGGGCTCTGTGGGAATTCTGGGACCCCACACCCCAGGGCAGTCTTTCCAGACGGCAGATGCTCATTGAGCAGAACCTCCTGGTCAGCCCAACCCCATTTAGCCCTCAGACGCTCCTTCCTTCCCTCTCTTTTTATATGCTTGCTGATGAAGAGCAGGGTGGGACTCCATAGAATGCAGGACTTTCCAACAGCCAGAACCTTCTGGCAATTGAGTAGGGTAGGCTACTGAGTTGGCTCACCCGCAGAATGCAGAATCCTGTAGATCTTAAGATCACAAGCTTGGGTTTGTGAGTCAAGTTGACCCAAGAGGATCTATCAGCTACAGGTTGCATGACCCCGAGCCTTAATTTTATCCTATGGGACTTAGGAATGATGATGATCATAGGCTGGAATGAGGACAAGGCCGGGGTCACAAACTGACATGTCCTCCAGGTGAGTGGACAGAGCAGGCCCGCTCAGAGTGTTGGGTCCGTAATCAAAGGAGCGAGACTGATACAAAGCAAAGGTCAAGCAAAGCTTTATTTTGCGCCAAGCATCAAGAATCAAACTGACTGGCCAGGGCCGTCTCTTACAAAGAGGTGATCCCTCTCTACCTTGCAGACTGGCTTTTAAAGGCAAAGGCCATGTGGTTGGGCCTAGTCACACACAGGTGGCCAATGACACAGAGAAAACTGCACAGTCAGGCTAGGTCACACATAAGTGACCAATTGAGTTACAATTTACCCCATAGTAGGCATTTGAACTAGCCTATCACCTTGGTCAGAATTGGTGCCCAAAGGGCGGGGTCCACACACCTTGGTAGCTAGGGAGACAGTATGCGCGCCCCACTGATTGGATACCTCCACCAGGCCTGATCTGCCCTTGTATTTGGGCTTTGTTACCTGGGACTGGTTTCCAGGACTTGTTTTTAAGTAAGTCCTCTGCGGGGAGTGGCGGCGCCTTGAGGAAGGGGGGCAGGGACAGTTTAAGTTTTACTGCATAAACACCACAATGGCTATTCAACCGAAATGGAGCCGTTTTGGCTAAATAGGCCCTTACAAGAGAAGCACAGGGCTTGGGTGATTGTCTGTCTTTTGAAAGAAAACATACCCCTTTCCTTTTTGCTGTAGGACCCCAGCAGGGTAAACACAAATGATGACAGAAGGGGTGATTGGCCTCAGTGGGGAGACAGCTCAGAGTGTTGGGGACCTTGGAGAGCTGGGATGGTGCACCCTGCTGCCTCAGAGAGGATTGGTGTGTGCAAGCTTGGAGATGGTGCCCAGTGGCCCAGCCTGTTTGAGGAGGGACTGAGCAGGCCTAATCAGGGGTCCAGTCCTCATGGGCTATGAAAAACCCCAATGCCCAGGCCATACCCCAGACTCATCATGGCAGTAATTTTGGGTTCAAACCTGCTGTTGATCATTTTAAAACTCCTCTTCTCCTCTCAGTGAACGGAGAGGCAGTGGGGAGGAGTTCAGGGCCAGGGGGTCCCCTGGAGATTGGGGCCAGGGAGAGAGACTGAGGAAGAGAAGGGATAGGTGCTGGGGCCTGGGGGTGGTGAATGCCATCTGCTGGAGCAATGTGACCCCTCCCCTTCGTGATGCTTCTCATGCCCCAATGTGCCTATTGTCAACGGCTTTGGAGGAAGGGGGGGGCTGAGTTCAGGAGCAGCTTGACATGGCCTAAAATGACTGCTGTGACTAAGAAGCACAGCTAATGTACTGAGGACCAGAGGCCAATATTCTTGAGCCGTTACTTAGTTGTGGTCAGTCTTTTACGGGAAACAGCACAACCTCCTTTTTCAGAACTTAGGCAAAAAGAGTTACAGAGGGTCCACTTACAAAAAGAAAGGGGCTTTGCGGACTGGGGATTGGGAAGCCAGGCTTTGGGGGTCACGGGGTAAGTGACTGGTGGCAGGTTAGAGGTGCGGGTTAGCTGCTGAGGATCCAAAATGGAACACGAAGTCCCAACCACTGCCAGTTTGGTAAATTCTAGCTTACAATTCAACCCCAACTTAAAGGAGACAAAGATACTGGAATGTGTAGGAAATGACTGTCAGGAGTTAAATGGTGTTAAAAAAGAAAAAAGAAAAAAAAAAAAGTCCTCCATCATCCCAGGAAAAACCATTGTGGGAGCTTCAGTGAGATCACCAAGCCCCAGCAGGAGCCAGGATTCTGTGGTTGCCTTTATCTGCTGGGCTGGAGCCACAGCCAGGTGAGTAAAAGCCATTCTTATTGAAATAGAACTTTTGTGGTCTGTGATTGGTCTTTATTTTGCTCAGATACACGAGATCTTTGTTTTGCTCAGCTATGTGAGGATATCAGTGTACTATTTCATTCTTAGGTGCTGGAGAGCTGGCAAGGAGATGTAGAGAGAAGTTTCCATTGTAGCTGACATGTATATTCCTGCCCCCGGTTTCTTGGCGGGCCTTCCTGTAGGAGGAATTAATCTCGTCGGGGAGGGAGATTTGGTAGACCTTAATCTTATCCCCATTTAGTGAACCAGGCAAAGAGTGGTCTGGTGGGTTGGTTCGCTGGAGGCAAGGAAATTGGAGAAGAAGGAAGTGGCTGGAATGCAGGAAAGGGGCAGTGGGGTGTGATTTATAATAATCAATAAATATTTGGTCTTTTTTCTTGTATCTGGTACAGAGCTCCTAAAACCCTTGGCATTTCCTAAGTGATAAAGGTGTCCTTGGTTGTGTCAATGAAGTGACTTTTGGAAAGCCCCTAGGTAAACCAAGGACGAGGACTGCTTGCAGGAGGCCCAACCATGTCATTAGAGGGCTGAAATTTTCAGTACTATGTCCCAACACAGAATTCAGTCACCAATGGCCAATGATTTAATCATTCATGCCTATGTAATGAAGCCTCCATAAAACCCCCAAAGGCTGGGATTTGGAGAGCTTGTGGGCTGGTGAACATGCAGATGTGCTAGAAGGGGGCTTGGAAGTTCCATGTCCTTTCCCCACACCCATGCACCATGCACCTCTTCTATCTGGCTGCTCCTGAGTTATATCCTTTGATAATAAACCGGTGGTCTGATCATGTTCCTCTGAGTTCTGTGAACTGTTCTAGCAAATTAATCCAACCCAAGAAGGGGGTCCTGGGGACCTCTGATCTATCGCTGGTTGGTGACAACCTGGACGTGTGATTGGCCTCTGAAGTGTGTGTGCGTGGGGATGGGGGGGGCGGGGGGGGGTGGAAGCGGTCTCACGGGACCCCAGGTAGAGAGTGTCAGAAGTGGGTTGAACTGTAGGACACCAGCGGGTGTCGGAGAATTGCTTAGTGGTCTGGGGAAAATGCACATGCTGGAGGCAGGTATGGGGCATCTTGCCCTGGAGAGGTGCTGAGGAGAAAGTGGCTTTGGAGTGGGGGCAAGGGGACCAAAGGATGGGAGGGAGAAAGCTTTCAAAGTGAGAGAGGAGGATGGAACCAGAAAAGGAGAGAATGTAGAGGGAAAAGCAGGAGCCTCCCAGGGCGCCCCAGGGCCAGCTTGGTGGAGTGGGGTGGGCTTATCTAAAGGGGTTGGAAGAGGACAATCTTTTCCTTTAGTAAAATCAGGTTACCCGAGGAGTTATTGAGCCTACAAGAAGACCAAGGTTTCTGAGCATATGTTCTGAAAAATTAACTGTAACAGCTCCTCCAGAGACCAAAAGGGAGTTTTAGAAGAAATTGATTCATGAGAAATGAATAAGAACTGGCAATAAGTTGTTCCATGAATTAAACTTTTTGGATGAGAGTGCCTGGCTCCCAGTAGGGGCTCTATAGGTATTTGTAGAGTGAATAAATGGAGGTAATTCCACACTGATTCATGTCTGGAAAGAACATAAGGGCAGAGATGCTAAGCCAGTAAATTCTATGAATGGAGGATGATGGAAAGAGTTTGTGTTTTGTTACATATGTTCATGTGAACTCTATAGGCTTAGGACCGGGTGTCTGTGGGCTTGCTTCATGATTGTGAACATGGGTCCAATTCCAATCAAGTTGAATGTCTGCTCTAGCAGGAGGGAAATGGCTGATTGATAATCAAGGCTTTGCTTGCCTTGAGCTATCTGGAAGCTCTCAGGGGTGGCTATTGTTATGCACATATCATAGTCAAGTCAGAGCCAAGTCAAGAAATACATAGGCTTTTAGCTAGATTCTGAGTGCCATGGTCCCCCTTTATCCATGGGTCTGCCTTCTTTAGTTTCGGCTACTGGCAGTCAGCCAGGGTGGGACGCAGAGGGTCCTCCTTCTGAGGCCTGGTCAGAACAGTGGTACCTGATGGTACGTCCCAACATCTACATCACCCACCTTACTGAGCCTTATCATGTCAGCATCTTACCTCCTATCACCACCAGATGGGTGAATACAGTATAATAAGATATTTTGAGAGACCACAATCATACAACCTTTATTACAGCATATTGTTATAATTGCTCTGTTTTATTACTATTTTTAATCCCTTACTGTGCCTAACTTATAAATTAAACTCTCTCATAACTATATATCTCTACCTATCTCTATCTGGCATACTACTATCTTAGGTCTCAGGCTCAGATAGCCTACTATCTGGGGGTCTTGGAATGTATCCACCTCAGATAAGGGGTGACTACTGTACTTTTGAATTGACATTCAAGGCCGTTATACTTCTATTTAACACAGAAAATCTTGAGATGCATGTTTTTGAGAAGATGAGATATAAATTGGACTGTATAAATTCAGATTCATCTGCTGTATACCCAGTGTGACCTTGAGCAAATGAATTAATCTCACCATGTGTCAGTTTCCTCCTCTGGAAAATGGGGTAATTATGTTTCCTAACTCCTGAAATTAAGCGAGTAAACACAGGAATTAATGCAAGGGAGGTACAACAGCCCTCGGCCCGTGGTGAAGGCTTGGTATTTGAGTTGTTGTTGATAATCAGTGGTAGTAATGTTTATTCAAATGGAGGGAGGGATAACATGTGTTAGTTTCTTGGGTTGAACCTGTGGACTCTGAGGATTAACACACCAGGCACTGTGCTAGGCACATCGTATCCATTCTCGTGGGATCTCCTGCATAACTCTCAGAAAATGGTGGGAGCTGCTGAGGTTCAGAGAGGTGCAACACCACGCCCAGGGTCACACAGCTGCTAAGCAGTGGTGCTTAGATTGGATCTCAGGGATGCCAAAGATTTCCCTTGGGCCACAGGGTGGTTCTGAAAGAGAAAGAGAAGGCCTGTGGTTTGCAACCAAAATGGTCTCTTGCTGGGGTGCCTGGGTGGCTCAGTCGGTTAAGTATCTGGCTCTTGATTTCGGCTTAGGTTACAATCTTGGGGTTGTGATATCAAGCCCCGCATTGATATTCTCTCTCCTCCCTCTCCCTCTGCTCCACCCCCATCCCTTCTCTCTCTCAAATAAAGAAATAAAACCTTTAAAAAAAGGAAAGATGATCTTTTGGTGAAAGAGTGGGGGACCAGCCTTTGCAGAAAGGCTACATATGGATTCTGGCTGCGACTTCTGCAAGGGGGCTAGAGAATCCTTTTGGAGTGAGAGATAAGAGATCCTGGGTCTTCTTGTGTGAGCACTCTCTGGACTTTCACCTCAGGGAGTCAGTCCCTCCTGGGCCTGCAGCTGGGAGGAGAGGTGCTGGGGTGAGGTCCTGCTGGATGCAGCTGAAGCCCACGTGGTTAGCAGCACAAGAGGTGGGAAGCTGTGTCTGAGTGGCCCGAGCGGCGCACATGGCTTGGTGGGTGAGCCTGAGGCCAGGGAGGGCCCATGGGCAAAGTAGTAGCAGGGGCCAGCAGGTGTCCAAGAACTTTAAACAACCATAACAACAATCAGAACCTGTAGAGCCCATATGTTGGTTGATGGTAACATTTTTTTGGACACGGGTGAGATTTCCTCTGGGGAGTGCCGGAAATGTGGGGATGGATGGGGTGGTGCTGGCATCCCTAAGCCCAGGCAGTATCAGGGGAACATGGAAGATATTATTATCTTCTTTCCCAGATTAGGACATTAAGGCTCTGAGAAAGTGACCTGCCCAAGGTCAACCTGGTAGAAAGTGGAAAACCCCGCTTTATTTAGACCCAGCCCACAGTTCTCTCTCCCTCTCGAGTTGACAGTAAGTCCATCCAGCAGGGCTGTGAACTCAAGAGGGACGTGTGGATCCACGCAGGGCAGGGGCGAGCACCGGGGCAGGGTCACAGTCTGGGGTGTGGGGATCAGGTGCATTGCTTCTTCAGGAATTGGAGGCAGGGCTTCGCAAGTGGCCTGGAAGCTGAGGCTCAGCCCTCCGGGCTGGGCATCTTCCACCCTTCCTCCTGGAGTGTGGGGAGTGGAATGAAGAGCTGGCCAGAAGGCTGGTAGGCTAACGTTCACAAACCTTCTTTCAGATGATGGCAGTCAGTCACCTTGGGCACAATTCTTTGGCAGGACAGAGCTCCATCCCCCAGGACGAACCCTCTGGAGCAGGTGCAGCCCTGGAGACCCACCGCAAGCACACAGGAAGACCACTGGGAGCAGGGACCTGTTCCTCATTGAGGACATGGCGGCATTTTCAAGGCGTTAATGAATCAGCCTGAAGGAACCTCAGAGAAGCAGCATCAGTCCCAGCCAAGTCTTGGGTGCCTCACTGCACAGGTGAGAATGGCAAACTGGAGAAATGACGTGTTATGGAAAGGAAACAGTGTGTTCTTGTCTGGAATGGTAAAAGCAAATAGCCGTAGTGGTAAGACCCCAACCAGCCCAAGGCTCTCCCAGCTCAGGAGTCCACCATTCGCTTTTCTATGAATCTGGGGTCCAGGGGGCCCTGAAGGTTGACCTGGACATCAAAACAGGTGTGCAGGGATGGGGCAGAGCTAGAGAGGATGGGAGAGCACTTGCAGGGGGCTGGTTTCTGCAAGAGCTGGATGAGCAGGGGGCATTCCGGGGTTGCTTTGTTTTCTCTCCCACCACTGCCTTCAGAAGGCTTGGCTGAGCACCTTGGTGCCCGGGGTTGTGCAGTCATCCCAAGTGAGTGTCTTAGTGTTGGTGGCCATAACAAAATTCCAAATACTGAGTAGCTTAAACAACAGACATTTATCTTTCACAGTCTTGGAGGCTGGAAGTCCAAGATCAAGGTGCAGGTGGATATGGTGTCCGGTGAGGGCTGCCTTCCTGGCTCATGGATGGAAGCCTTCGTGCCGTGTCCTCACATGGCAGAGAGTGAGCTGTCTGGAGTCATGCCTTATGACCTCATTTAACCTTTACTACTTCCTTGGCCCACATTATCACACTCGGGGGTGAGGGCTTCAGCATCTGAATGGGGGGTTGGGTAGGAGCAACTCTGTCCAAAGCCTTGGGCCCACCCTCCATGCCGACAGTTCTTGTTCTGCTACTCCAGGCTGCTACTGGGAGCCGCCCACCATAGGCTTCTCTGGGGGACTAACGCAAGGCCTATATTTGCATACTCCTCCAATTCTTGGGACCTCCTGGACATCTTGTCTGTTGCTCCTAGGAACTCCATGAATGCTTACGGTAGCATTTGAGATTCTGCAGCTCAGCAGAGATCCAGCCAAGTAGGGGATGCCTATGTTTTCATCCTGCAAGCCTTCCCCATTCCCCCCAAAATGCTCTCCTGGGCTTGCTCCCCTATACTTGGATTGAGAGGCCCAGGAAGAACTCCCTATTTCCTTATCCATGGGGAAATGCCTTCGTACCTGCTCTGCAGCAAATTCGCCCCTAAAATTTTCACCCTTCCCTTAGATAAGTAGTGGTGGGTGATGAGTTTGAAAAATATCCTATTGGTGTACCTTTTAATAAATAAGCCCTTGCATAGTACTGGGTAAAGCCAGAAGTTGTTCTAGGAATTTGACTCACAGTATCACATTGAATTCTTATAGGAATCCTGACAGATAGAAATGATTATTAGCCTTATTTTACAGATGAGGCAATCAAGGCAATCAAGATTAGTTAACCTGTTGAAAGTCACACAGCTCGTATATGGCAGAGCTGAATCCCATCAGTAGGCTCAGAGTCAGAGTCTCTGTAACCACTGTTCCTCCTGCCTCCCACTGGCTAAGAAGGAGGTGTCCGCATCTCTCTCACAAGTGAGGAAATGAGGCTCAAGAGAAGAAATGACTTTGCTGAGTTCTCACAGCCCAGATTCTACCTTAAGGTTCATGATTTCCAAGTCTGGTGTTCTTCCCGTGGGGAGATTGCTTGTGTCCTTCTTCTGCCACTTGAGATTTCAGAAGCTTCCAAGCTCAACAAGACAGAACAGAATTAACCACTCTCAAGATGACTGCAAATGTGCTGTCCTTGACAATGGAGGCTTCTGGGATGTCTTGGGTGGGCTTCTTAAAGAACCAATCCCCACTGCTCTGTTGGGGTCCTGGTACAAAGACAGCCAGAGTGGGCTTTGTCCCACATGTACTTCTCCAGGGCTTTTGTCAGAGTGTGCATTTTTAGAAGCCTGGAACTCCCAGGCCACCTTAGTCGCCATCTTTTCTGTGCCCCTTGCTACCTGCCCCCCAACCCCACAGCCTGAGACGCACACGCCCCCATCCTCAGGCTTGACACTTGTTACGAGGACTCTAGCTCCCTAGAGTCTCAGAGCCCACAAACACCTGTGGGCCATGCTGTCCTCTCTGACAGCTGCCCCATTCATAACAACAGCACCAGCCTGCTAACAACATGAATTAAAGCCATAGTCCAGCTGGTGGTTAATTCAGCTCTGCTGGCCATTTTAAATGACAATGAGATGGGCTGGTTGACAAAACCCACTGAAGCATTAGCCCGAGGTTGCTAAAGGTTTTATGTCTTCGACACCTGCTAGATGCTCTGTAAATATTTGTGGAGCTAAGGGGCAAATCAGCTATCTAAGGACAGAGTCACAGAGGATTCCAGAAGATGCTAAAGCTTTCCCTCAAAGAACTAATTTCCCGCAGTGGATCCAAGGCTTCATGCTGGCCACTGGGGCTCTGGGTACAGGCCCAGACACCTCACCCACCCCAGACGGCACTGCAGCCATTGTGTGAGATCATTTTATTCAGATTGTATTCATAAATGTGTGACAGGAATCTGCCAGGGCACGACAGAGCCACAAAAGTCTGCCCTCATCATCAGCTCATCCGATTTATGTCCGCTGGCTCTACCCATGGGAGCTTTGTGACATATCTTCTGCCCCCCGGTACCACAGCCTTGGCCGTCCAAAGCTCTCCCTGTGAACTTCCAGGTGTCCGGTGTCCAGAGCACTAGCTTGCCTGTCTGGCTCTTGTTGGCTACATGTCCCACCCCTGCTCCCACAGGACATTCAATCACTCGCCCCCTCAGTGTCCACACCCTCCAAGCCACTAACACTGCTCACTCATGATTCTAATGACTACAACCAAGTTGTTGGTGCAGTTGCAAGAAGACTACTTCTTGAGGCCCACGCCTTCCTCCCATCTGCCCCGTCCTTTGCTCATTTCACTTCCCTTCCGGGAGCAAAAGGATGCATTTGCTTTCTGGTTTTCACACAGACTCTTTCTCCCCTTCTGCCCCGAGCACTTCTTTAAGGTCCAGCAATTACCGAGATTTCCAGACTAGTGGTTCCTAAGGTGTGGTCCAGAGACCAGCCTCACCTGGAGGGCTTGTCCCCCCCCCGCCCAAGGTCTTGGGCCCCACCCAGACCCCATCCCAGCGAACTCTGGGGTGGGGCCCAGCAATCCATGTTTTAATGCTCCACCCCCATTCTGATGCATGATGCATGCTCAAGTTTGGGGACCTCTGATCAAGAAAACCAGTGTTCTGTCCCTTGGGAGGGGATTTTGTCTACCTATTATGAAGGTTTCAAGGGGGAGCTGGGCTTTTGAGGGGGCAGCTTGGCTTTTGCCTGTAACCTCCCGATCTAGTCAACAGAACATGGGCTCTGGAGTAATCAGGTTGGGTTCTGCCACCTGCCATTTACAGGCTGTGCAACTCTGGGGAGGATGGTTCACCTCTCTGAGCTTCAGTTTCTTCCTTAAATGATATTCTCTGTTCTATCTCCTCCCAGGGTTCTTGGGAAACTCAGAGGAGATCCAAAATTCAGACATCCCTTATCTACTGTAAACCCCGGGGGAGCATGCGGTTATCTCATGATTTTCAGGTTTCCTCCCCGGTGGGGGCTCCAGTGGACTCTCTTCTTCCTTCAGCCCCAAATCTCTGTGTGTTGAAAGCTCGGGTCTCTTATTGGCCAGAATGGTATGGGGAGAGGGATGCAGGACCTATTAGGAAACTGGGTTTGAAGACAGAAGCAAGTGGGGAGTAAGAAGTGCTGGCCAGCCAGTACCCTCTATATTTGACTTCCGATAAGGCTGGCTCATAAGGCAGCAACCCACCCCCACACATCACACCTTCCTAGAACCCCAGGCTGCTGGGAGAAGAAGAGGGATGCACGAATCTTTCCATGTGTGATCTGATACCCCTCAATTTTACGGAGTGGGAGAGAGGGAGAAAGAGGAAGAGAGAGAGAAGGAGGGAGGGAGAGGGAATGAGAATACTGCCCAAAGTCCTTAATGGGAAGCTGAGGCTGAAAATCACCCATTCCCCACTCTCCTACTTTTCATCATTCTGAATTGTTTTTATTCTTGCTCTGCAAATAGAAATTTCCTACATTTGTAACTCTATACATTTTTCTTTTTGCGCTAGGTATATTAAAAACATTTTATAAGTTCTTACGTAATCCTCATCATTGTCATCTCAGATGGCTCCCAAATACTCCATAAGCTGGATGTATTATAATTTGTTGGACCAATTCCATACTGTGGACATTTGGATTGTTTTTAAAACTGTTTTTTGTGGTGCACCATTAAATTATGCTGTGGTGCCACCTGTGGACATTGGGTTTCTGGATTCTTTTAGAAGCATTTCTATGGTATGTGATCATTGGGTCATAGAACATCAATAATTTCATGGCTCAAGAAACATTTCCAAATTGCTTCCCCAAATACTCTGCCACTAGCAATATTTGAATGTACCAGTTTTCCTGGAACCTTGCTATCATTGAGCATCATTATTATTTATTATCTGTGCTAATGGAATAGGTATCCTGTGGCACATCACAGTTTCTGCTTACATTTCTTTGGTAATTGGCGACACCAAACTTTTTTTTTAATGCTCTTTTATTATTTCTGTTCTCTTCTGGGGAATTTTGCTCCTTATGCCTTTTCCACATTCATCTTCACATTTTAATGGTCTGTAGCAGCTCTTTATGTAGATACAAACTCTCACATATGCTTGTTGGTGGTTAATCTGTTTTCCCCAACTCAACCTGTAATCATATAACTAGTGCCTCTAACTTACAGTGCTTGATAAATTCAGAGTGTTGCCAGAGGCTGAGTCCTTGGAATACTGGAAGTTTAATTTGTAATAAAATTAATTGGCTTAAGATTCCATCTGTGGTCTAGGCAGGAGTGGATTTCTGAATGCCTAATGTCTGTAGTCTGGTGCCAAGTGCTCAGTTTGGCATTCTCCCTCTCTTACCCCACTTACCCCCTTTCCTATCAGTTTTTTAGCTCCAACTTTTTAGCTGAAGGGGAACCCAAGTAGGCATCCCCCCAAGTGGACACTCAGCTTTGTTGTGGCCAACAGTCATGGCAAAAGAAATGACCTTGGGGATCTGATTCCCTTCATAACCTACTGGGACATTCTCACCACTCCCCAAGGTGTTCCTCCCGGGTTCCCTGGGCTCCAGGTAAGGCTGCCTCTGCCTACTCAGTTGTCAGTTTGGCCAAGGAGCCTGTTGAGTTAGGCAAACAACAACCCATAGTGGGTGGCTTTCACAGTAATCACTCTCTGACCTGTGCCTCTTGTCAGCTTGTCGATTTCCTCTTCCACCAGTGCGTGATCACCTGGGCACCTCTTTCCTTCTTTGAGGTTCTCCTAGAGTAGAAGTAGCACTGGACTTTGAGTCCATAGCCTGGCTGTGAGACCTATCTGTCTTTATTAGCAGTGTTACTTGAGAAGGTCACTGAAGACTTCCTTAGCATCTCGTCTCAAGCGTTTGGATAATAACCAAGTCATCAAATGTTCAGGCTGAAGGATTTTCTGTGCATTATTTCACTGAAGTCACAAAACAACCCTGTGAAGTTGGTTTTATTCATTATCCATTTTTCAGTGGAGGTGACTCAGTTTCAGGGAGATGAAGAAATGCAATCTGAACAGTGGTGTTTGTACAAACTGGCTGAACATTGGCTCCAACTTACACCACATGTGACTATTTTTTACGCCAATATTCCCAGAGCAATTCATAGAGTGTAACCATCTTAATCATTAATATGGGCAATTAGATAACTGCCACATCTTTAATTTGCATGTTAGTCGAGGACTTTATCAGAAGCAAGGGGACTTCGTGGATGCACATGCTAGGAAGGGATACAAGGTAGCTTGTAGGAACCAGGGCCTCAGGGACCAGAGCAGGGTTTGGATACCACAAGTACACTCTCTCTGTCTCACTCCCATCTCTCTCAGGTCTCTGCCAGTCTCCAAAGGGCACCCTATTTTCCCACTGCTAATAGGCTTTCTCCATGGGACAGGAAAGATGGCTGCTGGGCCTTTTTAAGTTTCAAGTTCATCTGGCACCAACAGCCCAGAGGCAGGGCTCCTTCTTTTCTGGCTCCAAATTGGAAAACCCCAGGAGAGGGACTGATGGGTGTTTATTCCTAGCCATGGGGTCTGGTGTGGGGTGGGACTCCATAACTCCCTCAGGAGGGGAGAAGGATGAGGAACACTCACCGAGGAGATAAGCAATCAATATATACTCAATCCAGCCTCTTGTGCCTGTGTCCTGTCCTCTTGAAGTGCAAACGGATTCTACGAAGACTTGCAGAGTGAGGCTTACTTCTGGGAAGTAGTTTTTATCCTTCTGAATCAGAATCATCTCTTTATCCCAGTGGAATGAAAAATAGTGTTGAGTTTTGGCTTCTTATTAAATTCATTTTGTCTCACCCCCGGCAGTGGAGTTCACGTGTAACAGTTCTATGTAATGCTTTGTAGCGCTTGCAGAAGCTGATAGATCACGGGAAAGAATCACGGCCTTCCAGTATTACAGGATCCTGGTGCTCCAGAATTCTGGAATTCTGTAGCTAAGAAAAGCACAAGAGTTCACTTGGCCTAGTTCTCTGCCTTCAGGCAGATCTCTTTTCTTCCCGAAATCCATCAGGACTGGAATCTTTCGGGCCTCTTTCAGAGAACGTGTTGGGCATTTCTCACTCTTTTTGGACACTCAGAATCCGAAGATCCTGTATTTTGGAAGGTCATGCCCTCCCTACTTCATGAGCCAGAGTCCACCATCCCCCTCAGAGGGTGATACATTGTAAAATTGTCCTGGTTTGCCTGGGACCAAAGGAATCTCAGAACCTGAGACCTGCAGCTTACAACCTGGAACTGTCCCAGGCAAATCAAGGATGAGTCAGTCACCCTGTGCTAAAAATGTCAGCCACTCCCTTCCCAGCTGCCCTTGCAGCTAAGCGGTGGGCATGTGACCTGGAATCAGCCAATCAGCTGCAATCACATCTTTGATTTGGAGGCTGGTGATTGGAGAAATGGGGTGGGTGGGGGCAGCCCTGGCCACACCCAGTTTCCAGTGGCGTGATTCTCAGTGACAATGTCCCGCCCCATCCCTGTGTTGGGAATTTGGGATTTCTGTCCCTGGTGGTGGCTGCGGGGTAGCACCTTCCTTGTCCCAGTTCTGTGACATGATTTCAAACACTGATCCTGGCTGGGCACACCCAGCTTTCGGACCCTCCTGGAGATTCTGTGAGCCACCAAATAGCATGCAACGTATCCAGCCTCTGTCGAAAGCTGTTAGTTGGGTGCTTTCCTAGTCTTTTAAACAAATTAGAAATGGTGTTTACAACTGAAGATTTTCCTCCTCCTTTCCATCTCACCATTTAGATCATATTAAGTTGCCCTTGTTGGACTCAAACTTTTGATTCTCACCAGTCGCTTTGCTTTGTAAGTTGCATCCCTCCCCTTTCACCTCCATCAGGATTCAGGGGGTCAGAGAATCGTACTTCGTGCCTCCTGTCACCGACATGAAAGCTGAAGTAACCTGCCTTCCAACATTTGGATTTCAAGTCTGTAAGACATGTCCAAGCTGATGAGGGTGCGTCCCCCTGAGCCAAGTGGCATCTCAAGGCTGGGAATTTCCATTATTACTTTAAAATCTTCTGTGAGCTTGTGTCTCCTGATGACACCCCCCGAAATGTGTCCATTCAAGTCACATCTTGGCTTTGCCCCTTGGACTCTGAGTGATTCCTTGAGCTTGAGTTTCCCCATTGATAAAATGGAGATGAAATGCCTTCCTCATTGGGCTGAGGGGAACCAAATGCAACAGATGATCATAATAATTATTGTTGTTTTATTAACATAGTATAATCATATCAATAGCTATGTTAGTGATATTATCACTTATAATAATTAGTATAACATCATGGCTAAGAATGTGCATTCTGGAGGCAAACTTCTGGACTCTGATCTTGACTCTGACGCTAGCTTCATGACTTTGAGCAAGTTCCTCAGTTTTCTTATCTGGAAAATGGGACTAGTAATCACAGTACTAACCTCTTATGATCCTCAGGAGGCTTAAATGAGACATTTTGTGCAATGGGCTCCAACAGTGAGTGGTGCCAGAGCACGCTCACCTGCTGTTCTCACTAGTGCCGCTACCCCCACTGTCATTTTTGAAAGGTTCCACTCTCAGCCTGGAGCATGGCTGTTCTGCTTCATGCTTTCTGTCTGTCTTTGGTACATGGGTGATAGTTACAACAAAGGCCCAGAGTTTCCCCAACTCTTTCCTCCATTCTAGCTGCCAAGTTGGAGGTGAGTAGGGTGGCCACATCTTTCAAGCCTGCCTGCTTGTTACTACTTTAAATATCACCATCCTAGGGGTGCCTGGGTGGCTCAGTCGGTTAAACATCTGCCTTCGGCTCAGGTCCTGGGCTTGAGCCCCACATGGGGCTCCCTGCTCAGTGGGGAGACTGCTTCTCCCTCTTGCTCTGCCTCTGCCCTCTGCTTGGTCTCTCTCTCAAATAAATAAATGATATCTGTTAAAAACAACAACAACAACAAAACCACTACCACTCTACACTGTGACTTTCACTTTTGAATTTGCTTTGAAAGGAGGGGAGCGTATGTCATTATATCCGTTTTATGGAAGAGGAAACTGAGGCCGAAAGTGACTTTCCCAAGGTCACTCAGCAAGGGCAAGGCAGAGGAGGAATGAGAGCACAGGCTGCTGATGCTGGGCTCTGTGCTTTCCCTGGCACATGCCGATTTCACCTAAATAACTCTCTGATCTCTGAAGTCCTGCTTCCATGTCTCTTCCTCAAAGACACCATCCCATCGCTCAGCAAAGCACCCAGCAGATAATGCTCGATTTTCAGAGCTGCTGCTCTTAAATTCCCGTTTCTCTCGCAGATGTAATGTTTATGTAAATTAGCCTTGAAAGAGGTTCCTGAGATACATGTCTAACCATCCTGTCCCAAGGGTTGTGCTGGAATCAAGGGTGGGAGACTCCTCTCTCGGACAATGTGCTGAACTGCAGAGACATTACATTGAGCGGGGAGGCTGGTGAAAGTTAAGGATGCTTCGGGATCTGACATGGTGGTTTATGTGTTTAATTTTCCACTCCATGTCGAAATCATCCAAGAGTTGGTGATCCTTTGCAGAGTGCCTTGTGCCCAGATTTCAGGTGGGGTCCCCTGTCCTTTGTCATGGAGATGATATTAAGTTGGAGCTCATCTCCACCATCCCTTGCCCCCGAATTATAACTCCAGGTTTCCTATTTGATAGAGTAATCAGCTAGTATCATTTTTGTGGTTTTCTTTTTGCTGTTGTAGAACGAAACTTCTGTTACCTGCGTTTGTCACCAAGCAAACTCTGCGGATAATCCTGCAGGCTGGCTGGGGGGCTAAGCACAGTGTGGAACGATATCTCGCTTATGTGAGTCTGCAGGTCCAGCCCTTCCCACTGTTGGGCTGTCTTCCCACACAACAGCAAGTTTCTAAAGCTCTCCCATGTGTTAACAAATTTAATCATTGAGATTGCCCACGAGGCAGGTAAGATGGGGACTAAAATCTTTACTTAACAGCTGAGTGGAGGGTTTAAAGGGTTAAGAAATTCCACCCCCGCATCCCAGTCATGGGTCCAGAGACTGGATGGAGAGCTACAGGTCCTGACTGGCTCCCCATTGCCTGGGTCACGTTCTGCCTCTGCCCAAGTTCCCTGAATCCCAGGTCCCAGGGCTCTTTGGTTGGAATGTCAGCTCCTGCTCCCCCATGCTCCTCCCTCTGGGGCTGCCCCAGCCCATTTGCACCTCTAAACATCACCCTGAGTATTGGGGAAGGATCAGATGGATACTTATGGATCAATCCGTAGCCCCACCTCAATGTTACCTGCTGTGTATCGTATCCACAGGCAGGTCCTTTTGCCCCTCATCACCTTGGGCAATGGAGAGCTGGCTCAGTCTTGTGCTACATGAAATTGTGCTCTGGATCATTCATGTCCCTCACCCTCTTTGGTATTGCCTTCTGCCCTGCCCCCTCTCCTTGAGGCACCGAATGATGCCTCTATTATCTTGGACCCCAGATTGCCTTGTTTTATGAGTCTTTTGCCGTTCCCTTTCTTTTCTCACTGTCAACTGCCACTTCTATTTTTTTAAATTAACATATAATGTATTATTTGCCCCAGGGGTACAGGTCTGTGAATCATCAGGCTTATACACTTCACAGCACTCACCATAGCACATACCCTCCCCAGTGTCCATAACCCAGCCACCCTATCCCTACCTCCCAAGCCCCCCAGCAACCCTCAGTTTGTTTCCTGGGATGAAGAGTCTCTTATGGTTTGTCTCCCTCTTTGGTTTCATCTTGTTTCATTTTTTCCCCCCTCCAACCCCCATGAACCTCCTGCCCTCTCAAAATACTCATTTCAGAGAGATCATATGATAATTGTCTTTCTCTGATTGACTTATTCGCTTAGCATAACCAACTGCCACTTCTTGTTACTGTCAGCTACCTCTTCCATTTCTGTCCCCTCTTAATTCATTATTTCTAATCCTCTGTGATCTGGAATATGAGATAGCCAACCTGGTCAAAATTCTGTCTCTAATATGAATCCTGGCTACGGGCGAGGGCTTTGGTGCGTGCACTTGATGATCAGAAAGCTTCGACTTTGCTAGGGTCCTTTTGGCTTTTTTCTATAGTCTGAGTCATGTTCTGAAAGGTGAAATTTGCAGATTAAGTGACATTTCACTGCAGTGGGTGAGTGTGAAAGTGTGGCTCCCAGCGCAGAAGAGATAGGTCACTGTGGGGTTGCCCTGTGTTCAGAGTACACATGGTGGGTGGAAGCTGGAGGCCAATGCTGGCCCCCCTGCGTGCAGCTCCAGGCCCAGGTGATTCCTCCTTTCACATCCACAGACAAGTAGTTCCCTTATCTCTGTGGACAACTGCTTCAGGCCCCAAACTCAGAGCCCTGACACTTGGTGGTGAGCTACTGAGAAGCAGTTGCCATTGTAGCCAAGGTCATTGGTCATGGATGGCAGTGAAGAATTAACAGGACTAATCCCAGAACTAGAGACTGTAAAAGGGAGTATTCTGATCACCCAGTGTTCACATGCATTTTTTTTTTAAAGATTTTATTTATTTATTTGACAGGCAGAGATCACAAGTAGGCAGAGAGGCAGGCAGAGAGGGAGAGAGGAGGAAGCAGGCTCACCGCCGAGCAGAGAGCCTGATGCGGGGCTCGATCCCAGGACCCTGAGATCATGACCTGAGCTGAAGGCAGAGGCTTTAACCCACTGAGCCACCCAGGTGCCCCCACACGCATTTTTTAATCCACATTTTAATATTTTTAATTTTTTAATTTAATTTTATTTTTAAAAAAGATTTTATTTATTTATTTGACAGACAGAGATCACAAGTAGGCAGAGAGACAGGCAGAGAGAGAGGGGGAAGCAGGCTCCCCCTGAGCAGAGAGCCCGATGCGGGGCTCGATCCCAGGACTCTGAGATCATGACCTGAGCCGAAGGCAGAGGCTTAACCCACTGAGCCAGCCAGGTGCCCCCCCCCCCACATTTCAATATTTTTTAAAAGATCATCACAGTCATTTGTAATGACGAAAGCCAGAAATAAATGAAGTTACACATATATTTGCAATGGAATGCCATACAACAGTGTTAATACTTAAAGAATTTCTAAAAATATGGGAAACTGCTAGTGATACAGAGGCAACTGGAAAACACATGAATAAATTGTTAATATAAGATAATCTCGAAGTAAAAAATTATTTGTGCAAAGGGCAGGAAACATATACTCTCTGATTATAAATTTGGTGACTGCTGGAACCTGTGGTTGACAGAAACTAGTGGTTCAGACCAGGTGTAAGACAGTAGGGAGTGGTGAGACCTGAGGCAAACTGGAAAGAACATGCCCTTGAGGAAAAAGGGGCTTTGGGCCAACTGTTGCTATATATCACTAGCGCTTTAAATTTTTTAAAAAAGATATTTAATTTATTTATTTGACAGACAGAGATCACAAGCATGCAGAGAGGCAGGCAGAGGGGGAGGGGAAGCAGGCTCCGTGCTGAGCAGGGAGCCTGATGCGGGGCTCGATCCCAGGACCTTGAGATCATGACCTGAAGGCAGAGGCTCAACCCACTGAGCCACCTAACCTTGTGAGTTTGCCACAGTAAAGTAGCAAAGCTGCCCCTAGCGCTTTAAATTTTGAAAGGAAAGCTGGAAATCATGGTATTTATATGCGATCCCCCAACTTTTAAATGTTAACAACTAACCTACACTTTTTAAAACACTGTTTTAGGGGCACCTGGCTGACTCAGTTAAGTGTCTGACTCTTGGTTTCAGCTCAGGCCACGATCTTGGGGTCTTGGATTAGAGCCCCATGTTGACTCCATGCTCAGTGGCGTGGTGGGGGGTCTGCTCCAGATTCTCTCTTTCCCTCTCCCCCTCCCACATCCTCTCTAAAATAAATAGATAAATCTTCAAAAATAAATAAATAAAACACTGTCTGGGCCAAATAAAAATTTTGGTGATGTGGCCTTGGCTTTGGTCCACCCATCCATCACTTTTAAAGTATGCCAAGATGTTGATGCGAGCTATCTCTGAGGAGGATGCTTCCTGGGCATTTTCATTTTTCTTTATCGCAGCTTTGGTAATTTTCCAATTTTATAAATCAGCACATGGTATTTCAATAATTAAAGACAAAATGTGCTGAACCTAACCCTGTGTGCATGTGCGTGCATGCATGCAAGCAGGTGAGTGTTGAGGGAAAGGTACCTAAGGATTCTGGGCAACTCCCAGAACCTTCCCGAGCTTGAAGCTAGTTAGGTGCTGCCTGGGATAAGATGAAGTAGGTGCTCATATGAATGTAGGCAAAGAGGAAGGAGAAGGGCTGGGAAGTTTCTGCAAAGTATGGGAAGCTTCAGGAGTCAAATATATTCAAAATGGCCTGGCCCGGCCATGAACTAGCGGTGACAGCCTGGTAAATAACCGTGATCTTATCTCTAACCGTGACACAGGGCACACTTGCCGTGTGCTAATGCTCTGTGAAGCACTTTGTAGGCATTACCCTTCTTGAGCCGAATTCCTCATTCACAAAAGGGAGAATCATATTCCTTCTCTCAAAATGTCCTTGTGAGGATTAATTCAGATAATCTAAGTAACCTGGAGAACAGAACCCGCTAAATAGCACTTCCCATTCAGTTCTGGGGTGAGTTTCAGGTTTAATTTCAACCTGTTCCCAGTAATTCAAGGAGACTGAATGGATGGCATGAACAGAATAAATTACTTATTCAAAATATCTAATTTTCCCCTTTTTACTACTCGAAATAGGTAATTTTTTCCTTTCTTGGTTTCTTAAGGAGAGGAAGCTCATTCTCCTCACTGAGATGGTTTGCAAATGGGAAGTAAAATCCAGACCATATGCTGCTTTGGTAAATTGCTCCAGGTGTATCCTGAGAACAATCTAGTCCCACCTGCCGCTTTCTGCAGCCATTGCTTGGCCCCTGAGAAACTTTGAGAGATTTTTCTTTTAACACATGTGGTTTCTACTTGTTTTTCTAGCAAAATTGGGCGGGTTAGCACTCCCATATAAATGATCTGGTCAGATAATCAAATGTATCTATGTTTACATCTGTATCTCTATATGTCAACAAATGGTTTGTATAATTCATTTTTTAAGATAGAGGATTTTTAAATGCAAAGGTCTGCTGTAGGCACTTCATATACATTAGCTCCATAACCCTCACAAGAACCGTGTAAGATGGGTAATATTATGACCTTTTTACACAGGAGGAGCTAGGCTCAGAGAGTGAAGGTAATTTTCTCTGCATCACACAGCAACTAAGTGGGAAGACTGAAATGTGCCAGTAACAGACTGGTGCCAGACAAATGTAGATTTTGTGTGTTTGCCACAATAAAGTAGCAAAAACAATTATTTTGATGACATCATACCCTAAGTTAGAATATGCTCTGCCTTTGTCCAGAAGAAGTCAGGGTAAGGGCATACAGATCTGCCTTTAAGCTCCATTAAAAGGTGAGATGGAATCACAGGCTGCCCCTGTCCCTGCATAGGGAGACAAACAAGAACTGGTCCCAAGCATAGCTGAGTTCCTGGGACTGCTCTGCCCCCCACAGGTCATCACTAACACCATTAAAGTGCAACCAGTCCTTCTCATCCTTAGGTCCCTCCTCTCTTTTCTTGGGGTGCTGCTTGCTGACTATGGCTGCAGAGACCCCTTTCCTCTAAATGCCTATGGCTCCTCTGAAGTACGTATGCATGTTCATTGCAAAGAATTGGATAAAATTTCTTCGGGATGGGTTATGTCTAAAAACACTGAGTAATGTCACCATATAGCCCTTCCAACTTTGAAAAAACTTTGAGTAAGATATAGTGTGTCAGGAGCAAGGATACTGACATATCTGCTGCTTCCCTTCCATCTTGAAGGATCCCCTGTTACTCGCTTTGGGCTCTGGCAATGGAGCTCATGCTACCAAATGGACTGGGGCATTAGCAGGAGCCAGCAAGGTTGAATTGGTTTCCATTGGAACGGGAGGGAAGTAGCCACATGGGAGGGAATAAAACTGAGTTGATTTAGAGGCTGGAATACAGTGGAAAGACAGGGGAAAGGTTTTTAGACAGGGAGAGCCCCAGGAATAAATCAGGGATGAAGAAGCATTCCCATATGTTTTGTTGGTCATCCTACAACAGAGTGTCCTTTTGGAGCCTTTTAAAGAGATTTCTGTAAAGGTTAAATCAGTAAATATTTACCTTGCTCCTCACAACAACCCATTTTTAAAAACAGTCAAATAAAAAACAAAGGGAAAACCTCAATACATATATTTTATATTTTCCATATGTATTTTTATGAGCAAAGAGAGCCATAAAGTTAACACTAAACTGGTCAGTTCAAGGACTGAGATAGATAGGGAGGGGAGGGGGAAGTCTGTCTGTCTTTCTTTCTTTCAGAGAGAGAAGGAGAGCGCCTGAGTGAATAAGAGGTGGAGGGGAGGGACAGAGGGAGGGCGAGAGAGAAACTTAAACATCTTCTGTGCTGAGTGTGGAGCCTCACGTGGAGCGTGAAGCAGGGCTCGATCTCATGACCCTGAGATCATGACCTGAGCCGAGACCAAAAGTCGGGCACTTAACTGACAAAGCCATCCAGGAGCCCTTAAAGTTTTTCTTTTTATCTCCTTTTCTCTTTGGCTTGTTACAATAAACACATTTTACTTAGAAAATGTTTTTTTCTTTAATAATTGTAGACTTACAAGAGAGTTGCAAGGGGAATTCCTGGATACCCTTCACTCAGCTTCCCATAATGTTAACATGGTGCATTTCTTCCTAAATAAGAATGGATACTGGCACAAGACGATTAAGTAGACTCCAGACTCAGACTTTATTTATTTATTTATTTATTTGGATTTCCCCACTAATGTCCTTATTGGTTCCAGGGCCCCAATTACATTCAGCCATCCTGTCTCCTCTGTCTTGTCCAGTGTGGGACAGTTTCCCAGTGTTACTTGTCTTTTATGACTTGATGGTTTTGAAGAGTACTGGTCAGGTATTTTGTAGAATTTCCCCCAACTTGGTTTTGTATGATGTTTTCTCACAATTCTGTAGACTGAGGTCCTGGATTCGGGGGAAGAATACTACAGAGGCGAGGTGACCTTCTCAGGGCATAGCATTAGGGTACGTGGTATGGGTACGTCTCTTACTGCTGATGTTAACCTTCGTCATGTCAAGTCTGCTGGCCTTTTCCACCAGAAAGTTGCCAGTTCCCCTTTTGTAATTAATAAATATTTGGGAGGGGGGATTCTTTGAAGTTATCTAATATCTTGTTTCTCCTTGAATACTATCATCTGTGAATCTGAGTATTCCCTGGTGGATCTGACAGCAGTTATCATCATACAAGGGCATGGATGATAGTGTTCTTTCCCCTCCTACTTACTGGGTTTGCTAGGAATTCTCCTGTAGGGAAAGGTTCTCACTTCACCCTATTTATTTACTTAATCTTTAAGAAAAATCAGTAGGGGCATATGGATATTTCTTTAAATAGTTAATTCATGTTTACTTAATTTAATTTCTTTATTTTGGGGGAGATGTAGTAAAATATTACAGCTACTGATTTTATTGCCCAAATTGTCCCAGCTTTGGCTAGTGGGAACTCTTTCAGGGTGGCACTTGTGTCCTTTTGACATGATGTGTGATTTTATCATTTAAACAGTACAAGGAAGTACAAATAATTAGCGTTGCTTTCCCCTGCTTTTTCTTCTCTTGAACTGATATTTATTTGAATGGGAGAGGATGCAAAGACTAGCCGTGAGGCAGCTTGGCTTTCCTGGAGTTACACAGACAGACCTTTAACAGATGGTGGAGTTTTTCTTCCTTTTGGATCATAAGGTGACATTCTCTTTGGCATATGAGGCTAGATGGTCCTAGAATAGAAAATCAGGAATCTATCTAGGTTATAAACATCTGAAAGAGGGTTTAAAAAAAATCACAAAGAAATGACAGAAATTTCATGTTAAAGAGGATCATAGAAACCATGAGTTCTGAGTGTTGCCAAAACTTCACTTAGAAAATTACAAATAAATTGCAGGGTATTTTTTGTCTTATCTTACAGTCAAAGGCCAAAAAGATGACTGAGCTGGGAAAATCAATTTCAAGGTTAATTCCTCATCAGTAAAGGAAAACTGTGCTCATTATTTCTTTTCCCATGCTGCATTGAAGAGCCCAGAAAAGGACCCTTTTAGACTGATGATGTCTTTGAAGCACTGTCAAAATTCTTTGAGCTCATGAGCTTACTTAGAAAACAAAAATATTGGGTGTCTACTGATGCTATTTCAGCAAGGCCTGGTTTAAGATCAGCATTTGGGACAAAAATCCAAGAGAATATGAACATTTCAAGGATGTCTTATCACTGCCAAGCATTGGATTAGACAGTTCTGTGAGGGCAACTTGGTCTAGATATTAGGACAGCCAAGATGTGGAAAATAGTATGTTAAAACATCAGGTCATTTCTCTTTTTTGTGTGAAGATTTGAGAGCTGATCCTAGAATACTGAGCTTTGTAGGGAAATTAACCTGGCCAGGATCAATGAAGGGCTCAGTTGCTGTGTTTTTGGAATACCTGGAGAAAACCTTTTTCAGTTTCAAAGATGTTAACTTTCCACATACCTTGGTATAGCAGACACTCTCAGTGCCTCACCTGGAGTGCTTGGGTATCGTTCTGGGTTTGAAACACTCATGCCACGGCTTCTTTGTGCTTTTACCTGTTCCTTTCTTCCAGGACCACCCTTGGGCCACTGTGGCCTTCTGCCCACAGGAGCAGAAAGCATAGGTATCTCTGGGAGTTTGTAGTACTTGGGTGGTTGTAGCCAGTGACTGTAGGGCTGGGTGTAAAAGTCTTTCTCCCTTGTGTTGTTGTGGGGGCCAATTCTGGTGTGATTGATTCTTCAGAGGTTCCCAGAAGACAAGGCCATGGTTGGAAACTGCTTGAAAGGCCCCTTTGCCTGTCCTGCTTGCCTCATTCCATTACAGGTTTCTCCTTAATAACTCCCTTGAACACACATCCTCCCCTAGGGAGGTCCCTGCTTCTTGGGACCCTGACCTAAGATGCCTGTCATACTTAGCAGAGACATTTGAAGCATTGAATACATTGATCATGCAACTTAAAGAAATAAGCACCTACCTCATTTGTCAGTATTTTATATGTCAAGAAATTATAGCCAAGGGGCACTTGGGTGATTCAGTCTCTTAAGTGTCTAACTCTTGATTTCCGCTCAGGTCATGATCTCAAGGGTCGTGAGATTGAGCCCTGCATCTGGCTCTGTGTTGGGTGTGGAGCCCGCTTAAGATTCTCTCTTTCCAGGGCACCTGGGTGGCTCAGTGGATTAAAGCCTCTGCCTTTGGCTTGGGTCATGATCCC